>SNQJ01S0143863.1:0-24382 GCA_010110895.2 Picea sitchensis
TATCTCAAAAAACCTTCATTTAGGCCCTCAAAATGGCCCCGAAAGTTAAAACCTGCTAAAAATAGTAAATTGCCAAAATTGCCAGAAAACTGTTTTGAGCCAGTCGAAAAAGGTGGGTGGCCACCAATATCCACCTGGATCAAACATGCATTACAATACAGTCACGGCAACTCAATTGGATCACCCATGCCTGAGTCTTCAGTATCAGAAGCAAAAGATATGAAAAGAGAGATGATTGCCATTAAACAAGAAGTCTCAAATGGCAATACATAACCAGAGAACCAGAGGCCTCATCAAAAATTTACAAATCGGGAGTGTAGCTCAACTATCGAACATAAAAAGATATCAAAACTAACTATTTATACTCATAACTACCAGCTCCCACCAGGAGCGTGCTCTATTCACTGCATTTAAGGCTTAGCGTCTACATTTTCTTCTGTCAAGCTGCACTTGCATTCTTCTATCAGACGCAAGATTAGATCAATATGGGCTTCACAAGAAAATCCATCACAAGGGAACTTTCAGCTGATAGTCTGCCCTCCACGACCAGTTCTTCAATTCTTCCCATTTATGTGGTGAAACGAGGTTTCAACCACCTTCCCCATTTTCATTAACTACTTTCATCGGGATCGGGACGAGGCCTGACACCCATGAATGTTCCAGGTGAGCTCACGACTCCTTCGAGTCAATTCTGGTGCATTGAGGTCACATAGATATTTCTTTGTGACCAACTCATGCACTTTGATCTTTTGCGCAACTCCTTTTCATCGGCCCATGCTACCTCGTGCTTATCCCATATGAAATTTTGGGATTTCGCATTTCGAGAGTTTTCACTCCCCTTGATTTCAACTATCCCGATGCTCGAAATCGTGAAACTACCCATCTGGATCAACGGTCGGATATTCTTTGAATTTGACGGCCACGATCATCTCCTCAAATGGCCTCGGCTACCTGCCTCTCAATCAGAGGCTTACCTTTCTTTACGACCCTGCTTCTATATGACCATGGGCTATGATCATGGGTCTAATTCCCATGTGTTTCTGGATTTCACGTTTCCCAAGTTCACATTGTGTTCCATGCTGAAATCCCCAAGTTGTGAAATCGCCTTTTCTTGGATCGAGTGACACGTGTCCCCTTGCATCAGAAGACCTTGATCTACCTTTGTCCCAATGGTCCAGATATCCCTTTACGAGCTTGAATCTAACGGTCCAGATTTGATCTTCACCTGCATGCCTAGACGTGGATTTCGACGGTCCAGATCTCTCTTTTGATCAACGACTGCGATCTTTTCGCGATTTCTCATTTCGCAAGTTCTAAAGAATCTGCCCTTTGATTGCTCTGACTCATGAAACCACAAAATTTCTAATCTTGCACCACATGTCTTTCTGAAATGAATGGCTCAGATCGTTTCACATTTTGCGAGTTCTAAAGACTCCGCTCTTTGACCGCTCCATCTCGTGAAATCGCAAAATTGCTAATCGTGCACCACATGTCTTTCTGAAATGAACGGCTTCGATCATTTCGCATGTCACGAATCCTCATGAATCTTCCCTTTGACTTCTCCATTCTGCGAGTCAGCGAAATGCTAATCTTGCGCCACATGTCCTTCCCAGGATAAATGACTAGGATTGGCCTCGTGATTTACAGAACTCTGACACTATACTTCATGCAACTCTATGATCTAGATCGCCCGATGGTCGTCGATCCAATCTGCCTGATGGATATCTATCGTTGAAAGATGATTTTGCTTGCTTGCTTGATTTAAGTCTATACCAGCCTGCTCTAAGTGTTTTGCTTGTGCTTATGGCCGTGACTTGCATGATCAAGGATTCAGACGACTGGCTGTGGGATGGGAAAATAGGGAGACCAGGGTACCCACAGGCCTCTGACAAGTTTGTGTGATAACATGTTTGACATTGTTTAGGGTAATTTCTATCCTGAACTTTGGCACTATTGCAAGAGAAGAAAATAAGGTAAGGTGGTGGAATGGAGTTGAGGGAAGGAATGAGAGTTGAAGTGTGCAAGAGTGAGGATTGATATGGAGGGGATTGGTTCCAGGGAGTTATCCTCGTTGTTACCGCAAATGGTCAACATTGCAAGATACAATGTCATAAGTTTTTGACTAATGATGGAAAGTCGCTAGTGGAGAAGGAGAAGGTGTCCCTGCATAGTCATGTGATACCCATTCCAACCTACATATAGTTTCCTCACCATAGCTCAATTGGGGAATCGGTAGAATCTTGTGACACCGACTATTGGTGGCATGACCTCATCATCAAGCTTCTTTCCACCGCAGAGAAGGAGCTTTGGGTTGTCTACTTTCCAAATTCTTGTACTCTCAAGGAATATCCCCACTTAGACTTACACCCCGATCAAGAATGGGTCGGAGGAAACTAGATATTGGCACCTCATGTTCTACTGTTAACCCTAACTATTAACATATAAGTGTGATCCCATTTATTCTCAGTGCAATTATTCATAGAATGTTTGGTAATCTGGTGCTGATTTTGAAAACAATTTGAATAATTCTGTTAGAGTAGGGGTTTTTTTGTACTCTGACAATGTGCATGAGCAATGAATATTCGTCTATGTGCAAGAAAGAATCCCAATCATCGAACAATTAATTTGGTCTTTTACTCTGGAATAAACTCCTCCCAAAGCATAGGGAGAAAGAGATGGAAAGAAAATGAAGTGAGTTGTTAAGTCCAATGTAGCTTCTCTTGCTAGGAAATCTTTTAGAAAAAGGAAGAAATTGAAGATAAATGTCAATACCGTGTCTCTGGGAGAAACTACACAAGAAAATTCAGAAATTCATTAGACCTTTACGCGTTGTATCCTGACCAGATTTGGATGATGTTTTCCAGGTTGGACAACCAAACATGTGTTATACTGCAGAGGCAACAAGCTAAAGGTTGTTGTATACATTGTCAGAATTGTAATTTCGTTTTTCTTATATCCTTTTTTAAGAAGATAAACACAAAGTTCCACAACAAATCGCACTTCCTTAGCATTAACGTTGTTGTTAGCATCACTTTCCTAGGATTCAATGGCTTTATGATCTAAGAAAAACACATATTTTCTAATTCCTTTGATGTTTCATACTCGGTGATGCTAAAATGGTCCTACAAGGAAGTATAGGTATCAGATATTAATCTTGAAATTGAAGGCCTCATTCTTTTTTTCATTTTAGAGTAACATGCTCGATCCCTCTGGTAATCAATCACTCAAAGAGGGAGATCTCCAATTTTTGTTTGGTGGCTAACTCATTCTCTGCAACAGAAAGATGCAACTGCAAGTGATCACCAAGGATAATGGGATGTTCTGTGAAGGAGCCAATGCATGGTAAAACATGGGCTTCTAAAACCTCTACAACCTCTTCTATCACCACTATCTCTGCTCTCAATCCCTAAGGTCATAGTTTCTAGCTAATGAAGTCGTTGTCATTCCATGACCTTTTCTTTGCTTAAAATTTCGAGATAGATCATACGATCAAACTCAAGTAACTCATCACGTACCTCTTTGTATGTATCAGATAAACGATGCACTTCATCCTCATCTTTTTTCTCGCACATTATCAAGCCAATGTTTGTGAAGGATGACCCTCTATTTTTTGGGTAAGAGAGAGCCACGAATGAGACTGGAATCGAATGTCGCGATGCACCCTCTTTTCCCCTCACTCTCTTGTGCAATGGATCAGACACCGCAGGTTCATTTAATGCGATCTCATGCCTCCCTCTTCTCTATGCAATGAATGATGATAAATGGGAACTGATTCATTGGGGGACGTCATTGGGGGACATCAAACAATCACTTAGATAGGCTAAGTGTAAGCCAAATGAAAAAGGTATTAACTGAGAGTCCTCTAGGTTGACACCATAAGAAAATCCATCGTCCACATGCTCACCATTTCTCATTTCATTGATGGTTGGCATGATTTTGCATAGGCTCATGCATTTAGTCTTGTCTTATGTCTACAAATAACTTTTGACATGGAAACCTACTCTAGCTTTGTGGCATTGTTTCATTGCAGGTGAGGAGCTCTGCAGTCGAGGGACTGGCTATGTGGCTCGATTTGACATAGCTACCTACTAACATAAATTATCTGGATCTATGAAATGCAAGCATTTAGCCCTTGAGATGGATTTATGCAAATACGATAGGTATTGGTTTTTTCATTTTTTACACCAGTAGCCTTATAAGGGCACACAAATATAGGCACACACCATCTTCCTTCACCAGGATTGTACTAGAGAATAATATTGCACTTTGAATTTGTTATTTGGTAATTTTGATTGTTGTTGTAGGTCCTTTGTGTTGACTGACCATTCCACTGGGGGGGCTATTGTTGTGTTAGCTACTTTATAGATGTTGGAGAAGCAACGTCAACCTGGCTCCTCTAAATCAGTATCCTGCATCACATTTGGCTTCCCTTTGATTGGCGATGAAATTCTGGCACATGTAAATCATCCCAAGAAGTGGGTGGATCAGTTATGCCATGTTGTCTTAAGACGTGATTAAATGTGAATTGAACAATTATATATATTTTTGTATGCAATCAAAATTTTCTTATTATTATGGACAAGTAATCATTATATTTATTTCATCATCTCAATAATATTACATGTAAATTGATAGAAGACAATACTAATTAAGAGAATAACCTAGACATTTCTTACTCAACCTTTAGAAATTTATAAGATCATATGAAAATTTAAAAAAAGTTGATGTTTATTTTAAAGGATAACACAACTTATAATGCATTCATATTTTAAAGTGTTTTAAAATATCATTAATATATTTATGTTTGTTTATTTATTTTACTTTATTGGCAAATTTAAAACATCATTAATTTAAATTTCTGACGAAGAATATATAGATATTTTTTTGTTTATATTTGTTCTTCCGAATAAAGGAAACTTATGTGTAGTTAATGATCTCTATATGCTAGTGTGGTAGGTGATGTTGATGTTGTTGGTGAATCCTTCTCTATATAGGTGAGATCTCGATCTAGAACTGCTCAGACGGTAGGTACCAACTCCCCTCTCCTTCGGGGAGGTTGTTCGTGTCCTTGCAGTGTTGGGCATCACCTTCCTCTGCGTCAATTCCAATCCCGACGAAAGGCCGAACATGAACACCAATGTATAATCATTTCACACATTTTTTTTATTGAACACCAATGTATAATCATTTCATACATTTTTATTTATAAATATATCTTTTTTACATTATAAATCACATGGCTTTGCCTCTTTTACTATGGATGTCACAGTGAATAAATTGGCATTCCATTATATTGGTGTAATGGTTGATTTGAGTAAATATTGGTAAAGGGTGCTACTGCATGAATCTTGGTAAATATTGGTAGATATGTTATTTGACTTATATTTTGCAACAATGTATTTGGAGTTATGTTTGAGTTAGATTACATGTAGGTTTAATTTTGTCCATATTACTTTATAGCTTAGCTTATGAGTGGTCTTTATAGTGGATACTTATAATTGGGAGGAACATTTATCTACTTAGTTAATCCCACATGCATGCACAATGTTTGAAAAAGATAAGGACTTTTTAGTTTTGTGTAATTTTGTTATTTGTTGTGTTGGTATTTTGACCTTTTCATTCTTTGTTGTAAATTTTATATTATGTTACATAAGATGTATATGAATGTTTATGTTGTAGATGTCTAGATGGTATGCATAATTACATCAATTGCATTTATATTATGCGAAATATGTCCTTGACTTTCGTCTAACAAATCAATTAGACAATTACATTTGTCCTTTGATACCTCTGTCATCAATTTTATATTTCTAACCTCTATTATCCAAAGGATTTATACATGATCCTTGTTATTTGTCAAGAAAACGATGGTCCAAACCATCCAAGTTTTCCATTCGACGTTCGTTAGAGAATTTCCATAAGCTATGCATTCGTTGTGACATAGGAAGCTTCATTTTCCATGGTTTTCTTGAGATATTGTCAATGAAGGCTTGGCCCATAGTTTTGTTTGTTGGAGGGAGGTGGTGGTAAGCGAAGATTTTTATAGGAAAAGTATTGATGCTACTCGCTACACACAATTTCAAGTCTATGGAATTTACAGTTGGAAGGAGTTAGCTTCTAACCTTTCTTCTCAAAAGGTAGCTTTCCTCATAATTTGTAATGTGAAAAATTGAAGGCAAGAGGTAGATGAATTGAAGAAGATTTGATCGAAAATGTACATTCGAAAACTCCCTTTCTATAGTTTGGAAGTGTTGGGAATCTATGCCTCATTGTTGGGTATGCAAATTAGTTTTACAGTGAATGATGTTCTTATAGGGAATGAGTTATCAAAGGTATTTGAACCCTCTAGCTTTCATATTTTATTACAACGAGGATAGGGCACCAGTGCTTGGCCCATTTTCTTTCGTCCTTGAGAACTATGTATGTGTGCATCATTTTATTTCATTCCATATTCTTTACAACTTTGTAGTTGTGATCAAGATGTGAGCATTTTTTTATATCTAAATATTTTGATTCCATGGTTTCTCATGGGGAATGCAAGAGGAGGCACACAACAACAGTGAATTTGCCTTTACTTGAATAGTTCTTTTTGTTGGATATTGGGGGGTGAGCTGAGTATTTGAAGTCCAAATGTTGAGTCTTCATTATTGTTAGTGTGATATAAATAAATTGAGTTAATACCAACTTCTCATAAACATTTTGTCTATAAGTTTGTTAAAAAAAAATCTACATTTCAAACCTTCTTGCAAATGGGATTAAAGGATATGCCTCCTACCCTCACTTCAACAATTCCCAACTTAGATACAACCATTATATTCTTTATGGCATGGCCTTTGGCCTTGGTACTCACACTTCTAACTTGTTTCTTCCAATTAGTCTTTATAAATTTCCCCATAAATTTACAAATTTTAGAAGTATCATGGGCTCTCTAAAATGAACCATATCTTATTAGGTTTGAACACAATAATTAACATGTTTAAGTTATGTACTATGATTCTTTCAAATTCGTGTCAATCCATTTTTTTTTTTAAGAAAATGAAGGAAAAAATTATAAGGAAAATCCCCTTCAATATCACACCAAAAGTTGAGTATGTGAGTGTGCTTGTGTGGACATAGAAATTATTATAACTACCTCTATACAAACTTGAATGGTAATTCAATTATGCATTTTCTTCAATACAATCCATAAATCTTCTAAAACCCACAGTTTCTCTCATTATTTATGTCTACTATATATAGAAAGTTTATTGTATATTTCATGGTGGATGATATTCTCTATTTCAATATGGCAATAGTTTAAGAGAGGTTTTGTTTGTGTCCTAGAAGGATGATTTATATATATGGTCTTAGTTCACAAAATGTTGTCTATTTACATCCTTTAACATACAAATTATATATCAAAAAATGACTACTTAAAATCAATCATTCACAATTAGATGAAGTTTCATATCTAAGATGTGTACTAGGATGTGCCAACTCTAGAATGTCCATACTCTTGAATATAATGAAAAAAACCATGGAGACACTGACATGAGATGTCTTCCAATTATTCAAAATAATGTAGACATAGAACCCACCTTGTGGCATATAAGCACCAGAGACAACAAAACTCTTCTTTGACCTTTGCATATCATTTGAAGAAGCAAACCTGATTACAAAATCTTCAAGAAATTGAGTATTATAACTTGTAGGGATCTCAAAATAATATGAAACCCTTGGGTAGGTCCTTGTTGAAACATACATAAAAAAAAGTAGAAGGATCCATTTTTACTAAGTCTAGCCACTATAAATGTTAATATATATCAACATTAAGTGGATATTGTGACTTTGGATTGAACCCAAAAACAATAGAGTAATAATTTGTCCTCTCAAGTAGTAGAATGTTTTGAAATTGTATACTATGATTTTAATTATTTTTCATTATAAATTTTAACTATATTTCTATTGTACATTTAACAATTAACCATAAAACCAAACAAAAATCCTTCACATAATTGTCGACTGGAAACTAAGCTAGGGGCTTGGCCTGAGTCTTATTTTGAATGAATTTGATATCCTCGATGATGGAGTAGTTGGAAAAGGTTTGAATCCCATCATGAAAATCCCACAAATTAATTATGTAGAGGCCATTAGAATGACTAGTTAATTAGTTGAATTTCAACGTAGATACTTACTCTTTTGCAACTTCAACTACATTTCCAATGATATCTACAATGTAGTGTAGATCATACTCTAATAGCTCATTATGTTTTATTGCAATTAGACACTACATGTTTTAATGGATCAAAATCATTCCTTCACTCGCACCTTCTTGATCTGACTTTGGTACATGTGGTTTGCATGTTGGTTGTTGCTTTTGTTTTTCTATTGGATGACCACCATTAAATGACGAGATTCATGTTAAAGACTATAAAACTACAAAAAATACACTCGACGATAATTTCTTTACCTCCTGCTATGCAAATTTTCTCTTAAATTCAACAGAGCTATCACAATCCAAGTCATAAATCCAGTAACCATGCAAAACACATAGATTACCATCAACACCAAAGCTAGGTTCAATCTGGAAAAACCGCTCACTTTACTCAACATACACAGTTCCAAACACTCAAACTTACTTTTCACAAAATCAACATAACTAGTATACCCCCAAAGTGGGGGAAGGAGAACGTCGAATAAAATGCTCCATGTCATCGAAAATGTCTCATGGCTTAAGTTATTCACCAAACTACTGAATATGCTCGGTTACTACAATCAATCTTTGATCAGGGGGATGATCCTATGAAAAGAAAAAGAGGGATTTTAAAGGTGCTTAAATCTGCTTACAATGCAGACGTGAATTAAGCTATAACTTGAAGTTATCTTTAAATACAATTTATCTATGAGGAGGTAACCACCTTCATGACAGTACCTCCTTTGGTTCAATGGATCTAAGCCTTGCTTCGTAATAATATTCTGCGAAGAGAGAGCATAGATCTGAAAGAGTAATCCAAAAGCAAAACATAAATTCCTTGGTTATATGAGACGAGACAAATCTATGGTATGGAAGGAATTTTCATTTGAATTTGTCATAGATCTGGGGTTAAAGTTCAACACATGATCCTAGTTGTAGTGGCCACAAACCCCAAGTGAAGTAGTCTTACATATTACTAAACCCAACCCTGTAATAATAAACTTAGTTCAACCTTGAATAAACCCTAATAGATATCGGTTTCTGAAAACCTTAATTGTAGTGAACCAATTTTGGGTTTTGAAGATCATAATTGTACTAAAAATTGAAATGATTTTGAAGATCACAATATCAATGTCTTTCTTAAAAACAATGTCCCTTGCATAATCCAAATTTTGAAATAATACTTGGGTGCTACAACTAAGATCATTGCCATAAGTTCATGAGTAACATATCAACAAGCTCATGGTAACAAAAGAGTGAGCAATTTGACTTCAAGACAGAAATGAGGATAAGGAGTAAAACTGTTTTTAATTTTATGAGCCTCGTCTATTTGAAGACTGCACATAAAGGACCTTCTCAAGTGCCAAACAGTAATATCCCATTAAAATAATCCTGAGAAACAAAAATCTAAGACCATTAAAAAAATATAAAATGACAAACATCACCTTAGAGAGATCAAAATATAAAAAATGGAAAAAAATAAATTAAGAGCATGTGCACATTAAAAAGAGTGCAACGGGACAGAGATCATAAACAAGTGGCTTGGATTGCTTTGAAGAAGAGCAGAAAGCAATGGATGATATCATAGTCAATCATTTGGGGAAATGTATTTCATCATTTCCCCTTCCTCTGTCTTGCGCACACATAAATTCTAAAAGATCAGTTTCTCCTTAGTCTGGAGCACACACAAACCCTAAAGATATGGTTTATGCAAACCCTAATTGCAGCAAAAGGATCTTAGTCTTTTAAAACAATAATTTAATTGAAATTTGAAATGATTTTGAAGGTCCTCCGCGTAACCTAAATTTTAACCAACTCTGTATGACAAAATACTTGGGTGTTGTTGGTAACATGTACACTATGATATATGTTTGTGAGTATATAATCGTACCCAAATGATAACAAGAAAGAATATACAATAAATAAATCTGTTTAAAAATAGAAAGCATCCAATTTCCCACTTAGAACATTCCAAGAAAAAATCAAAGAGATCATGCGAACAAAAGAGAAAACAATTTGACTTCAGTACATAAGAAGAATAAACAGTAGGATTGATTGTTTGTTTTACAAACCTAGTCTGTTAAAATGCTACACATAAATTCCCTCCTCGAATTTCAAAGGTAGGAAGCCATTAAAATAATCATAAGAACCTTAATTCTATGCCCATTGAAAAATATAAAATGTTGGCGTCAGATTAGAGATGGAAAGACAAAATTGATCAAGGTTGAACTTTATGCATACAATGAAGTTAGGGCCAACCTTTGAATTAAATTTGTTCATGCTTTTGTGCAGACCCGACCTCAGAATTATGAAGGGGGTTTACATATATTTATGCGGTAAATAGGATTGTTTAGCACAGATAAGAGAAGAGAAGAGTAAGGAAAAGGGATATCAGCGGGATTCGAACCGAAAATGGAAGGAACAAAAACAATCTCTATTGATTTTATCTATCACACTAGTCCATTCATTATCTTTGTAGGGGAAAAGACAACAAGGAGGAGAGGAGGGTTCAAGAGAGAGAAAACAATAGAAAAATAGGGCTAAGGGTAATTAATCAATGAACTGAAATAAATAAATAAATACCTCTGCAATGAAGTATTTGAAGTTAGGCTTGCCAATATCTTTGATGGAGAGCTTTTGTAATCAGATCCTGATTTTCTTCAATAATCTTTAAGATTAGCTTGAGCTGAGAAATTATTCGTTCATGGATTCTCATGCTGCCCAATTCTTGAACTGAGAAATTCTAAGTTCATTAGATTGAGCTAAGAAATTCTTCGTTCGTGGTCTAGAATAATGATGCCCAATTAAATACGTAATTACATATTATTGTAGATTTTCCAAATAATAAAAAAATATAAATCATTGAATAAATACACAAAATACAGATGGTCGATTTCGGAACCAAATCCCTTGTTTATGACCTTCTCCTTCATCTTCTTCAATTTAATACATCATGCTCTACACCAAAATTTCTGCAGAATCAACTTCAAGCCCAAATAACATCGACTTCAGTTCGACACCCAGAAAACCTTTTGAAGGCAATTAAATTCTCATGTCACCTGAAGAAAATGCCTTGCTCATTAAATAAATACACAAAACATGGATGGTCAACTCCATAACTAAATCTCTCATTTATGACCTTCTCCTTCGTCTTCTTCCATTTAATCCATCACGCCCTGCACCAAAAGTTCTACGGAATCAAATTCAAGCCCAAATAACATCGACTTCAGTTCGACACCCGACAAACCTTCCGAAAGCAGTTAAATTATCATGCCGCCTGAAGAAAACGCCTAGCAGACATAAATGAATAGGGACTGGAAACAAAGGGCAGACATGGATGAAGAATTCACCTGGAAGATGCTCGTTGGAGTCGGTGAAGGATGTGATACATGGAGAAATATGAATGGTCAATTATTGATTAAGAGATGGCAAGTTTTTATTGGCACTTGACAAACGACGAAGGCCCTGAGGGGAAACTCCCCTTAAAACAACACCTTCGGTGTAATGAAAGATAACCTACACCTTTTGCACTAAAAGTAGAGGTTCTTCCACTACCAATGACATATATATTATCTGGTAGCACGAACTGCATAGTGACACTTTACTTTTCTTCACATGAATAAGATATGTGCTTTTAATTGAATAAAATATATGTTGTGAGTGTTCAAGTAAGGCTCATATACTAATAAAGTATATATTACATAGGAATAAAATTTGACTCTATATCATACTATAGAGTTTCTCCTTCTATGTGTAATATTTCCATTTTTAAGTACACTAAATATTCACAATGAATGTGTTATCATTTTTAAAAATAGTTATGATATTTTGAAATCAATTATATATATATATATATATAATTTATTTTTTTTAATTTAAACAATCTATCATCACAATGAAAATATTATTGGCAGTGATGGATCTTTACTTAATAATTGTTCTTTTTGTTAGTGAAATCCATAGAGTTAATTCATTTTGAAGTCGTGGAGTTGCACTACAGACCAACTTCTCCAGCTCCTTTTGTCTCAAGCTCAGACATATTTGATGTTGCATCTTCTCCGAACCCTCCCAGACAGGTATCTGACTTGAATTCTCCCCCAAACTCTTCAGAAGGGGCGTAGGAAGGCTAAGACCATTCAAATACTTAAGCTTATATGTATTGTTTTTGCATTTTGATACTAGGAATATTCTACCGACTCTATAGTAGAATTTTTAGTAGTTATGTTTCAGTGAATGGATCTTTGGCTAGACCTCTTATAAATGATATTATGTTGCAACCTAATTTTGATGATATACAGGCTAATATTTGGACTTTGTAAGGACTTTGTCTCTGACTCTTTTCACACACTTTTTTGAATAAAAATTTCCCAGTTTTATTAAAATAAAATAAAAATCCATAGAGTTGCTCTCAACAATTTGTTAATGTGAAAATCGGATAAATGGTAACTCTGGGTTTTTTAATTGTTTATTTTTTATATAGTGACTTTTTGTTAACGTGTTTTTTCACATGCTAAGATAATTGCCAATTATAATACATTATTGAAGTTGCTTATTTATATACATATTACATGGGAATTGTTGGAGATATTACACACACCTAGGATATTTTTTCCTTATTTTCCTATGTTTATTATTCATTATTGAGGGTCTCCTATTTTATAGGAACCTCTCCTACATTCTAGGAGAATATTATCTTCAGTTTAGAGCCAATTACACTTAGTTACACTAGTGGAAGTCACTCACGCATGGAAACCTCGATTTAATCACCAATTGTTGCATGCACTTCTCTCACTTCCACATGTGTGACTCAGTTAACTGAAGACTGCATGACTAGTTAACTAGGACTAGGTGGTAGTTAATTGCGATAATTGTCTGTGTGTGTCCAAATCTCTCTAGACCACCACTGTGGTGCATTGGCTTCTCTTATAGTGCACATTAGTTGAGCTATACATAGTATATCATGTGTAAATTATCATTCATTCATTTTGTTAATACATTTTTTCTATTTTACAAGTTGTGTTCATTCTTCTACTAGCTAGATCTATTGTGTAGGTACTCACCACATTCTATAGGAATGATAAAATTCATTGGTGATTAAATGCACACATATGAAATTGAATTTGCACATAGTAAATTATGAATTTAGTTTTTCATTGAATTAGCAACTTGCACATAAAGAAGTTCAGAAACAAGATTTTACCGCCCTTTCACGCTTCCAAAACCTCTTTCCTTGACAAAGGTTATCTTGGTGGTCTTATATTGATCCAAACTTTTTAGATATGAGCCACATTCAGTCACTTCCTCTTTGCCACCAAAAAACATTCCCATTCTCAATCAATCAGTATCATTCACTAGCCTCAGAGCGATAGCAAAGAAGATAGCTTGTCTGAATTCTCATTAAGTGTTGTTAAAATCTTTGAGCATAGTGATTTTTACCTTTCTAGGTAGAATATCCCGGGGAAAACCCTCAAGCACTTCCCATAATTTTGAGGATGGTACCCAAAGTAAACCCTAGATTCTTAAGGGCATAAGAATAGGTCAACAATAGGACTCAAATTCGTTACAACAATATACTCATTATGATCTCAACATGTTACTAATGAGAATAGAACCAAGGTGGGGAGGATAATGCTTCATTCGACAACCACTTGGGCTAGTCCCAACTGATAAGATTTAAGCATAGTTAAAATATGAGAGAAGAACAAAAAAATATGGATTGTTCCTCACTAACCAAGAAGTCTAATGGAAATCATGCAATTAAAAAGTATATGTAGAAACATAGTAGGTTTCGAACCCTAAAATAACAAGACGTCAACACTGTGAAAAATCAAGATATTATAACAAAGAGGAAGACATTATGTGTATATGTATTAATATTAAACATCCTAAGATTAAATGGTTTGTATAATTACCATAAGAAAAAGGAAAATAGAATAAATAATTGTGTCACATATTAGTACAATGTCATAATATAGGTGAAGTTAGGTAAGGGAATATGTTAAGATAAAAAATGAATTATGAAGTGGATAAGTGGAATACACTTGGTAGGAAAGGACACCCGCCAAACTTAGCATATCAAGATGAAGGATTGTTGACATTAAAATTCTCTAAGTCGCATATCCCCTGAGTTGTTGTTTCATGTATATTCTTGCAAAACTCCAAACGAGATCTAAAGCACCATGGAAAGACTCCTTTGAAAACAAGATGAGATGAGAGGCCACATACTCAAGGTGGAATTACTTGCATTAGATTTGAAAATATTTGAAAACATATGGGATTTCTTCAGAAGGTAGAAGGATTTGTTGCTACAACTCAAGGCTTGTGGGGTTGATAAACCAAAGGAGGAAAAGTGAATGGTTCTCACCATTTTGTCAAAACTTGTAACATCCCCATTATAATACCCAGTTTGATTCATGCTTATGTGGATATAATATGTGGCTACGACCAAGTGATGTAATATGTGAATTGTATTTCAATGTTTTAATAATAAAAATGTGATGCCAATTGCTAAAGGGGACATGGACAAGAGATGGGGGTTGAACTAATCCACAAGAGAGGGAAGTGTCTGGGATAATGGCCGAGAGGGGTCAAAGGGGGAATTACCCATGTATATCAATTCACCCATTTTCCTGAACTTTCCAATTGTATATGAACCTTCCAGTTTCTGATTGAGTGTTCCTAAATCCAATCATTGAATACATGTAAGAGGGTGGGTGTGAGTGGTCACATCCTTTTGATTGAGTGTTCCCAAAACCAATCATTGAATGCATGTAAGAGTGTGGGTGTGAGTGGTCACATCCCATAGTTATTAGGAACATGGGGATTGAGTAAAAGAAGCTTGGGGAAGAGTGTGAATCAAGAAAGGCAAGCCACAAGAGAGGAAATTTGTATGGGTTGGGAAAAAAAAAATAGTTAGTAAAGTTTGTGCAAGGGAAGGGAGGAAGAAAGAGAGATTGGAGCTAGTGCAACCATGGAGGGTGAATTATGGAGCGTAATTGGAGAAAATTGGAGTTGGAAAACTGAAGAGCCAGGTTGTCAGTCCTAAAGAGTGAACTCCAGAGTGAGTTGCACTATAACATCAAGTGTTGTTGTTGTTTTGTTGATAGTTTTCCTAGCAACAAGTTCCCTTGATTTCCTAGCTGAGAGCTTCCTAGCTACATGTTCTAGAGAGACCCTAATAAACGAATAGAACATTCCTTTGGTTAACCCTGATAAACAAATGACACTTCCCTTGGGTTATCCATGATAAATTAATGGTGCATTCCTTGGGTCGGGCAGGTCAGGGGGAAGAGAGCTGGTAGAAAAATTGGGATAACTTTAGGGAATATCAGTTGGGTTTTGAGAAATTATGAAGCAAATGAGAGTTCCTTGAGTTCCCATTTGAACGATTCCTATCCAACCAAATGCACTAGGGGCCCTGATAAACGAATGGTACATCCTGAGGGTCTGTGAGCAGTGAAGGGGGTACATTCCTTGGGTAGTGCAATTTGTGGGGAAAAGATAAAGCTGGAGGTTTGGAATTGCTATGAGATTTATGAGCTGCAAGTGGACTGTGAGAGACCACCCTCTTTTTTGGATTACTAGCCTCATCTCGAGGGTGACTGGTTGTTGATATTTGGAACATTCAGTCTATGATTGGGTGGAACGTCCGTCCCAAGCAGTCGGTTGCACCATTATTGTTTTAAGATAAGTGTTAATCTTGTTGTTGAGTTATTTACATGTGTTATTGTTGTGCATGAACTCTGTCTGAATGAAAATGACTTATATGTTGTTGTAATGAGCGGTTTAGTTGTATTTCATGTTGATTATTAGCATTCTTTATATGCATATGTTTTATGGTTATAGACTGTATCTAAATCTGTTATAAATTTGTAGTTGTAAGCTACAGGAAATCGACTAACAATAAAGGAATTACTTTATTTAGCAAACAAATTATTTTATGTTTATTTTGCACGTAATATTGCTTAGTTGGAGGCTAGGTACATTACAAAAATGGTATCAGAGCTGATGATGAGAATTTTTTGTGTGGCGTGGCTCAGCCTGGGTGGCAGGGTACGTTACAACGTGGTATTAGAGCCCAGTTTTCAACACTAAGCCTGGATGGGTCGAGTTAGCATAATGTCGAAGCAGAAATTCACAAAGAATTAATTTCTAGAGCATGTCTACAACTTGTTTATTTAATTTATTGTGGTAAAATTGAGAGAAATTTCAAGGGTAAAGTAAATAATTGAGCCTCTTTGGAAATTTTGAAAATAAGTAAATTGGAAAAATTTGGGTATTTTTCCATATGATGACATCGACATGACGTGGAGGCCATGTGTTAGCTAACGTGGTAGAAGAAATATGTGTATTGACACAGTGGCAGGTACATGTTGGACGGGATGACAATTGGCAGGTGATATAGAGCCATGTGGTAGGCTAAGTGTCAGTCCCACGAAACTGTGGTAAGATCTTGGAATTTGTCTAAGTGTTGAGACTTTTCAGACGGACTTATGAAAGAAATGTTACAAGATTATGTGTCTGCGAGTCTGAGAAGAAGTGGAAAAAATGGTTAAGTGTTGAGACTTTTCGAACGAACATATGAAATAAAGGTTACAAGATTCTGAGTCTGTGAGTCCAGGAAGAAGTGGAAAAATGGTTAAGTGTTGAGACTTTTCAGGGGGACTTATGAAAGAAAGGTTACAATATTATGAGTCCGCGAAGAAGTGAAAAAATGTTTAAGTTTTGAGGATTTTCAGACGGATTTATGAAAAGAATGTTACAATACTATGAGTCTGCAAGTCCAGGAGTTTGTGAGTCCGCGAAGGAAAAAGAAGCTAAGTGTTGGTGACGGGTTCATGGAAGGTATGAAGATAAATTATTAGTTTGCGAGTCTGCCACCCACGAGCATGTGCATACAGTAAGGAATCTAAGTATAAGTGAAAATTGAGTGCGACAGAGATATAATCAAGAAAGGATCAAATAGTTGTTGAGTGTTGCTACTATGTTGCACGTGCTAATTAATGTTTCGTCATTGTTTTTCCACCATAACTATTCACTCAAAACTCAGATTGAGGCATGAGGAAAATCATTGGAAAGTTGTTTTGAAAATGATTGTATTTAATGAATCCTACTTGGGAGTAGTGCATTAATATTCTTCATAATTTAAAACAAATAATGACCTGTAATCTAATTCATAAATATTTTGCGATATGCTTAATTCTAACATCAAATATTCCATGCACATTCTTGCATAATTAGAGATATAGAAAAACAAACGTTAGTTCCTACATGAGAACTAGAGACATGGAGGATTTCCAAGGGTTTTATGCCATGAAGAAGAAATTGGAGGTCTGCATATCAACATGGGTAATATTGAGACTGAGTCTAATGGGAGAAGAGACAGGCATGGGACTATAACTATGAGAAGTCTGCATAGGGAAGTGCAGAGCTATAAAGTTGATAATGAAAGGCTTATGAAGGCTCAGGAAGAGATACTTCAGAGCTTAAACATGTTGCATAAGCAAGTTAACAAGGACTCTGGCACCAAACAAGCAACTAGTGCTAGACAAGTATCAACATCTAGATCCCATAACAAAAGAAATGATAGGTAGTCAATAAGCATGAGCAGGTGCAATCATTCTCCAAGGCAGTCCACTAGAAGAACTCATGCAAGTCCAGGGCCAGGGAGTATCCCAAGTGTGTCTCTTGTTTAGAGGAAAAGAAGAAGGCTTGAGGCATACATCTTACAAGGTGAACTCAAGAAAATCAAGCCACCTAATTTCAATGGTGAACACCATAAGGGTGAAGAGGCCGAGTCCTGGCTATTGGAAATGAAGAAATATTTCTAGTTGCATGATTACCCATCCTGGGTAGAAGATAGAATTTCCACCTACCACTTGAAAGGAAAGGCATCCATGTGGTGGGATCAGCTTAAGAAAGACAAGAATCTTGATGAGAAAATAATATCATGGAGGAATTTAAAGGGATACTTCTAAGAGAAATATTTGTCTGAGCATTACTATGAAAGAAAGATGAAATATTTCTTTGAACTCAAGTTGGGAACCATGAAAATGGGGGAATATGAGAAGCAATTCTTTGAATTGTTGAAGTACGTTGACTTCATCAAGGATGATAAATTCATAAACCAAAGGTTTCTAAGTGGGTTACCCTCTTTCTACAGTGATAATATTCAACATGATAATCCTAATACTTTGGAGGAAACCATAAGGAGAGAAAGACATATGTATGAGTAGAGCAAAGGAAGACCATTTTTCCAAAAATCTTGGAATGATAAGATGAAAGGGAAGAAGGATCAAATGCATAAGGGTTTTAAGCCACCCTTTTTCAAGAATAATTCCCAAGCAAATCAACAAGTTCAAGTCGCCCAAAATGAACACAAGACTATATATTCATTTGGAAAAAGGCCAAGGTAGCAGCTTGTGCAATGTTGGGGATGTGATGGAAATCATCTACATAGGGATTTCATTCACAGAGGAGAAAGAATGAGAACTTTCCACAACATTCAAGAGGATGAAATAGTGGAAGACATGGGCAGGAGCATGCCAAGGATTTATGAAGCCCTGGATAACAAGAAGGAAGAGTATCAATCTCACATGATTGAAGTGGAAGGTAAGATCAATAATGATCCCATAGAAGTTTTAATTGATTTTGGAGCTAGCCATAGTTACATAAATGATAACATTGTTGAAGATTTCACTTGAAAATAAGTAAGCATAAGAAATCTTGGTTAGTTCAGTTAGCCACGGGGCTAAGAGTAAAATCAATGAGTTAGTTAAATATTGTCTGATAGACATGAATGGAATCAATACAAAGGTGGATGTAAAAATCATACCATTGAGTTCATATGACTATATAATTGGCATGGATTAGTTGGAAAAACATCATGATGTCCTGGTGTTAAGAACCAAATATCAATATAGCATAGAAAAACCTCAGAATAAGTACTCAACGTCTTGAAAAAGAGAGAAATTCAGATAATAAGCCTCTTCGAGGGGGCAACCTCCTTATGACCACATAAATGTCCAAATACAAGATGATTCCAAATGAAAATGTCTCCTTGGTATATATAGGAGAATAGGAGGTACAATTACAACTAATAGACTCAAGCCGACATAAATAAAATAACATTACTAATGTAATATGCCCCAATTAATGGGTAATGAGCCACTATTTAGGGATTAACATGCCCCTCCCCTTAAGACAAGTGTTGTCCACAACGCTTGAGTAACTTTGGATGCTTCTGTATAAAAGACTCATTTTCCCAAGTGGAATCTTCAGTCGATCGTTTCCTCCATTTGACGAGATACTATGAAATGGATCTATTCCTCAACTGGAGAATTCTTGTGTCAGTATATGGCTTCAGGCTCCAATATGATTTTCCCTTCCTTGTCAAGTTCTGGAAATATAGTTTGAACTGAGATCTTGTCACCTATAACCTTTTTTAAGCATGAAACATGGAAAATTGGGTGTACTCGTTGTTAACGCTCTATAAATTTCCTAGAGGTTATCAAGAAGAAATCTACGGGAGGTAACTTTATCCAACCACTTCGAAGCTGGGATCTAGCCCTACCAACTTCAGAGAGGGATCTCTCTGTATGATTTAGATTTGTTTCAAATTTAAAATATTAGGCTAGGTAAATAAAATATGTTGGTTTTGTTGTTGTAGTGTTTGTCGGGTTGGTTGAGATAGTTTACACATCCATTGGGCTATGGGGTCTGTATCATGAAATAAAATCTAAACCAGAAGGCAAAGAAACTTTTCACAGGGCGAGATAATGTAATCGCTGGATTCTTTTAGTAGCATAAATGAGGAATAGCAGAAAAAGGTGAGAATGTCAATTACAACAAAGAAGCAATTAAGAATTTATTTATCGTAAAATCAGAAGATGAAACACTAAAATCTTTTAGAGTCAGAAACATGGTATACAAAGATAAATCCTACGACATTCATTACTTTCAAAGATTAGATTTAGCAAACAGTGTGATAACTAAGCGAGAATAACATTTAACTTAGAAAGAAAAACGTCACCAGTGAATACACGCAAGAATCCTGTAAAAATGCCTCTTTGTATTAATGGAAGATCTCTTGAAAAATATTACAGTCTGATAGCTCACAGGGCATAAATATCAACCCTCAATACTTCAAAAAGTGAAGTATTTATAACCCAAAATTACAAACGATCCTGTCATTAAAGACCAGGACGTGGTAAATCTATTTTTAGCTTAACTAACTTAGCAAATTACAAGAATCTAGGAAATTGTTTGATGATGTGTCGAAACTACATGTTGTTTTCTGGGTGAACCGTTGGTGAGGCCTCTGCACGACCTTGTTTGATTGGATAGTTGACTGGGCTGGGACAGCTCATCGACTACTTGATCAGGTCACAAATCTCTTCCCATCGAATATGACTGGGAACGCTGACTTTGAGTAACCTTCGGTAGACTTCATCCATTTCGGTGTACTTGGTGAAAGTAGGCTTGGTGATGAAGATGTACTGGATCTCATGCTATATGCTAATGTCCAACTGAAGTGCATCTAGGAATGCCTTGCCAGTGATTCTGCCTTGAATCCCTGAAAATTTCAAACTATCCTTAGCCACATCGGCTAGTCTCTTTTTATAATCTGGGAGCATCATCAATTTGTCATTTATCACCTTCAAACCAGGAAGACCTTTCTTCTGTAGAGCCTCAATCTTGCTGAAAAACCTTTTTACCCCTAGGTCCATGACCTGAACCTTTTCTTCCAGCTGTAGCATCAATCCTCTCTTGGTCAAGACTCTTTTGACCTCAAGGATGGTCTCTGTTCTATCCTCAATTCTCAGCTCTTCCAGCTCCTCTCTGGTTTTAGAATTCAAGAATTTGATGATTCCATTAGCCTGTGTGGGAATCTCTCCCAGTTCTGATTTGATATTCTCGATGGCTTGTTTACTTCTCTGCACCAATTCATTTTTCTCAAACATAATCTGTATCATTGGCCATATTTTGTTCATAGACTTGGTGATGTCTGTCCAGACACTTTCTTTGACTTCGTCCAGTGTTTTACCTGCCATTGTTTGCTTCCGGAGCTGTTGTAACTCTTGTTTGAGCTGGTCGGACACCTATTTTTCCTTGGAGAATCTAGTTTGATAAGAATATTTGAGTTCCTGAAGGTTCTCAATCTCCTTTTTGAGCCTTCTAATCTCTGTCTCCCGTAGGTTCATCTCTTCCATAGATTTGGCCAATTCAACCGTCTTTTCCAGAGACGTCAGTGGATTCGTCGATGGGACTTCTGCTAGTGATGTTGTGCTCACTCCTGAGAGTGGAACTACACTCAATTGAATGACTTCCATGGGTTTCAACTGTTCTTTCTCTTTCACTAGCTTCTCCATCTCAGCTTCCATTTCCTTCAGTTGTGCATTCTACTCCATGATTAACTTAAGCATATCATATTTTTCTCCTTCTGTCTCTGCTATTTCCTTTGCTTACGAGTCTACTTTTGGTGGAAGCTTCAATTATTTCCTCAAAGACACTATGTTGGCATTTTTCTTCTTGATCATCTCCTCGACTACTTTCACATTCGAGGGGTCATACCCGATCTTGAGGACCAGTTCCTACAACATTTTGATCATGTTATCCTTGGCAAAGGATGATATTTTCTCCAACTTCAACTGTGTCTTGACATTGTTCAGAGACACTTGTAACCTGGAGGCAGTAGTGGAAGCATGTGCCAGCGTGGAGAAAACCATTTCTCCAGTTTGCCTGTACAGTTCCATTTGATCGGCAGGATGCACGTCTTTGGTCTGGAATTCAAAGGTTTCCCTTTTATAGTCGGTGGTTACCTTTGGGTCTGGCACCTATGCTTGGAGAAATGCCAAGTGCATTCTGCCCTTCTCTGTGTCGAATGTCGATAGCAGCCTGTGTTGTGCATTCGACGTCTACTTCCAAAATTGGGCGTATGTGATGCTAGTCAGAGTCTGATTCTTTTTCTTGATCAAATCATATTTCTCAAAAATACTCAGCTTCGGTGCTGTTTTGCCTGGCTGGTTGATTGGTGGAGTATCTGTAGGATTCTTTGGTAACACTGTGGTTATAATATGCTTACTACTTGTGCTGAGGAGTGACCGATCAACCTCTGTCACTGTAGTGGATGGACTTTCCTTTTCTCCAGTGGGGTCAGGAGCTAGACTGGTTTTTGGCCTCTTGGTATGCAGTCGAAATTCTTCTAATGATACTTCAGTGACAGGAGGTGACAGATCCTGCCTAGGCCTTTTCTCCTTTGGAGCCCGTGGAGTGGTCGTTTGTGACACAGTGACTGAAAAGTCCTGTTCTTCTGTCTCAACCAAAGTATTTGGTTCCCATCCTGTCTGGTTTCCAAATTTTTCTACCTCAGGCCTAGATTCGTGGACATACAGGATATTCTTGTTTTTTATCCTCATCTCTGAAATAATCCCGCATGGATCATAGTGCCATGTGAAACTCACAAAGAATTTCATTTCCTTTAGCAGCCTATCTACTTCCTCCCCAGCGCCTCGATTGTTGCAGATGAAAGACCCAATCTGCCCTTTGATTCTGAGTTGTTTCTTCTTCTTTAAAGACACAAAATGGATATCATCCGAGTTTATCATCTGCCTTATGTATTCCAGGGAAACAATTCTGACAGGTAAATATTTGGGCAGTTTATATGGGGCCAACTCGCACCCATAGACTCTAATCTCAGTGTGATTTTGGTACAGGTACCAATCACCAGTCTTTGTATGATCCGAGAGATGTAGGATCCTCTGAACTTTGTCATTAATCCTGGGTTCAGGGCTACCGCTGAGCATACTCACCACTGGGTGGTAGAACTGATCGATGAATTTCTTGAAACTGAATTTCGTGGAGTTATGTCTGAGCAGGGAAGTCCATGCGATTACTGCCTGGGGTCTGCCATCTCCATCCATCTTCTGCATAGAAAAATAAAATTTGTCTTCTTGGAAGAAAATGAACAGGTATGCCAGTATTGAAGAATACTGGAACATGCCTTCTGTGGGGAAATTGATGAATTTCTCGTGAATGTTGTCCTCCAGGAACGTGCTGAAGTTGAATTGTGTTGTGGGTTTCTCATCGATGGAGAAAATAGACAAAAATCCCAGAATGGGCTCATCTACCCATTGATCTGAATAATAACCCAACAAGGCGCATAGGGACGTGATAACCTGGTTTCCTTTGGTTGAGAACATGGAGGAAGGATAAGGGGGATTTGTAGTGGGGAGATGAGTGGACTATGGAAGAAAAAGCTCAAATATTTGAGTTCTTTGAGGAAACGACAGATTCTGGTATAACTCTGTGATGATCTCGAGTTTAAAAGGCAAGGCGGAGTCGACTCGGGATATTTTCATCATTTGGTTGATGGTTTCTGGTGTGATGAGGAAAATAATTTCCTCAGATGAGGATACGATGGCTCTTTGCTCGGGGATATAGTGGGCTTGGCACTTGAGGGCGAACTCTGGGAAATGGTGAATCTGGGGGAAGAGATACAAGGGTAGGTTGGACTCCGAGAGTCCAATTTCGTCACTCTGGTCCAGGAAGACTTCTTTTAGCCATGACTGAAGGTCTGCGAAGTCGAAGTCGCACTTTGTGTCTGAAATTAAGTAGTATTTGTCGGCTAGTGGAATCCTGTCGAGGTCGACAGGACGCGGGAGAAACAAATTATCCTCTCCTTCTGTTCATTTTGACTTTGGCACCATTACTGTAACAATATCTGCAAATAAAACAATGTTAGTGGGGACAATTGTAGATGGGGGCGACTAACTATGATGGAGAGGAAAATGGGGTAAATTCTCTGGTGTGAAGAGTGGGTAAATGGTGAAAGAATGAAGCGGTGAGGGTAGTATTGAGTAAACGGGTATCTGTTAGGTGCGGGGGATAGGTCAGTTGGTTAACGGATAAGTTATCCAGTAATAAATGGCCAACGGGTCATTTAGAACATGAGATGGTAGGTGACAGTGACTGATGGATACAGATGAGTGATGTGGCAGTTATCGGTTGGGGGAAAAAATCATGGTGAGGGGACTTGCCACAGGTGAACGAGGTAGAAGGACTGATAGAGTTACGGGATGTGACTCTTATGGAAAGGTAGATAATGACATCACGAGGTGATGAGGTATGTCAGATAGAAAGAGGCGGTGGGATTCGGGACCAGTAGATTCATGCCACGTATATATAGGGGGCCCGCCAAAGTAAGATTCC
>SNQJ01S0143864.1:0-24368 GCA_010110895.2 Picea sitchensis
ACGTTTTTGTCTTGTTTGCAGGGAAGCTTTGTGGAAGGAGCAGCGATAGCAAGGAGACAACAACTCAACGGAGGATCTACTTCAACCTTCGGAAAATAAGGTTAGTTCATTCTTACTGTGTTTGCCTGAGAAAAGGGGTTGAGGTTTTGGGTAGAAGGTTAAAGGTTTAAATTTGAAGGGTCATGATCTGCATGTAGGCTTAGAACCCTAGCTTACTAGTCCGTAGGGTAAAAATACTCAACAACATGGAGATGGTATTTCGTTGATATCGATGATCTCCAGTTGTTATTGTTCATTCTCTTCCAGCGGTCCTCGTGACCTAGTTTAAACCCTAGTCGATCTGGTTGTCTGGCCTTCTTCTTCTGGATTTGTTGGTGCTATAGTGGTGATTGTCGAATGTTTTTTGAGTTCTAATAACTTTGGTGAGCTCTATGGTCTCTCTCTATTCATTATGGCTGCTATTACTCTCTCTGTGATCCTTTCATGAATAGACTAGTTTCTCCCATGCTCGCGTGTTGTATGGGCTTGTCACAAAGCTTGTCGAGGATGCTTCCTCCATTATGTGTTTAATGCATCATAACTATGGGTTCAATGCATCTACGGAGATTTCATACTTGTCATTACAATTTCTTTTTCGTCTCTAGTTGGCGTGTTTAATGTGATGTCCCATCGATCCTTGTCATGCTTTACTTCCGCCTAGTGTTGTCCTGGCAGCCTGCTTTTGCCGACTTTCCTTTTCTCTCTTGTTTCCCTTTGTATATGATTGTTGTCCTTGCCTTTGATGAATTCATGTTTCAAATGTCATGTGGCCTTTCTATCATTGGCATGCTGCAAGATTTTTAGTCTTATTTCCTTTTTGTTCTCTTTTTGATTTTTGATTTTTTTTTTCTTTTACTGCGCGGTGGGTGGTCGATTGTCCTTATAAAGATTCAGTCGGCTCCCATTGATCATTCCCATGAGGTTTTCACCTACTAAATATCTTAATTGTACAAATCCTCCATCTATGATAGATTTTACCTCGTATGGTCCTAACCAATGCATTCTAAGCTTCCCTAGGTGCTGGAACAATTTGTTGTCATAGAGAAATACTAAATCTCCTTCCTTGAACATTTTATTCTTGATGTGTCGATCATGCCAAGATTTATCTTTTTCTTTCTACACTTGTTTATGGAATCCTGCCAAAATTCGGTCTTCCTCCATTGATAATAACTAATTTAGTCTCTCCTGTACTATGCCTCGTTCTGTCATTTGTGTCATAGATGCTACGAGTAAGCTGGGTACTAAACATTCTAATGGCACTACTTCTTCTTGGCCATAGACTAGTTTGAATGGTGTGTTCCCTGTCAAATTTTTGCATGTAGTCCGATATGCCCATAATACTACTGGTACTTTGAGGTCCCAATCATCTCTATTGACATTACAGATCTTTGTTAATGCACTCTCCATAATTTTGTTGAAGGCTTCTATTGTTCCATTTGCCTATGGGTGATATGGTGTGCTCTTCTGGTGATGAACTTCAAACTCTTCAGTCATCACGTGGATGGTTTTGTTTATGAAGTGTCTGTCTTGGTCACTCATAGAAACTCGTGGGCACACAAATCTAGTGATTACTTGTTCAAACAAGAAGTGTGCAGTTGTCTCTGCGCTGCAATCTTTTACTAGGGCAGCTTCTGCCCATCTTTTTAGGTATTATGTCTCGGTGATAATGTATCTTTCCCCTGTTCTTTTGGTTGGTGGTTTAATTTATCCCACAAAGTCTATTGCCCATTTTTCAAATTCTTGTAATGTTACTTGTGTTCATAGCAGCATCTTGTCCCTTCTGTTGGGTTTTCCTACCCTTTGACAGACATCGCATCTCTGACAGTACTCTTTTGAGTCTCTGTGAATTGTTGGCCACCATAGTCCTGCGTGTAGTACCTTCTGCATGGTATATTTTCCTGCATAATGCCCTCCTTCTATTCCCTAATGTGCTTCTACTAAAATTCTTGGTCGTTCGTGCTCTAACACGTACCTGCGCAAGATGTTATCTTCTCCCATCTTGTATAGATGTCCGGCGATCAATTGATAGTTGGTTGTGTGGACTACCAGGTTCTTCTTCTGCATGGTGGTATATTCTTGTGGGGTAGTCCCGTGCTCAAGTACTGGATGATATCTGCAAAGTAATCATCAACAATATGTACTGAGAATAATTGTGCATCCATTTGTGACCCTAGATAGGTGGTCAGGTCCTGCATCCAATCTTCCTAGTTTAACTATTACTTCAAAATCAAATTCTTGAAATAGAATTAACCATTGACATATTCTCCCCCCCAACACTTGCTTTTTGAATAGATATTTCAAAGTTGAGTGATTTGTAAACATCTTAAAGTGTTTTCCCAATAGGTAACGTCTGAACTTCTGCAGTGCATAAACAATGGTTAGGCCTTCTCTTTCTGTCGTGTTATAATTCTGTTTGGAGTCTGATAGCTTTCTTCTTGCAAACGCTATCGGGTGATCCAAGTATCTCGCTCCTGGCTGCACTAAGATATCTCCAAGTGCTATCTTTGATGCATCTACATGCACATGGAATGTCTTTTCCCAGTCTAGAAATACTAGTATTGGTGCGGTAACCATATTTTCCTTCAGGGTATCCAGACCATGTTGACACTCTTCATTCCATTGATACTTTCTATCCTTCCTTAACAGGTTTTCCATTGGTGCTATGATCTGCGCATATCCTTTGATGAATTTCCTATAGTATCATGTGTGTCCTAACGTTTCTCTTAGTTGGTGGACTGTTTTTGGTGCTGGTAAGTTAACAATGATTGTGATCTTTGCTGGATCCACTAGCAAGCCTTGTTTGCATACTATATGGCCCAATGGTATCCCAAACAGTGTTCCAAATATGCATTTCTTGATATTCAATGATATCTAGCATTGTCTGCATCTCTCTAACATCAACCGTAAGACTTCCACATGGTTTTTCAACAAGCTATATATTGTCCAATCATCTAGGTATACTTCAAGAAACTGATGGATGAATTCCTTAAATGTTGCGATGAATACTCTGGAGAATATTGCGGGTGCATTCTTCAGTCCAAAAAACATGATTGTGTACTGATAAGATCCCCATTCTATCGTAAATGTGGTCTTGTGTATGTCCTCCTGTGCTATCTTAATCTGATGGTAGCCTGAGAATCCATCATTGAATGAGTAAGCTTCATGTCCCCCCACATTCTCTAACACTTCATCCGTAAACGGTGTAGGGAATGGGCCCTGTATGCATGCATTGTTCAACTTCCTCAAGTTGATGCATAACCTAATCCCTCTTCCTTGTTTCTTGTCTTGTACTACCATCGAGCTTATCCATTTTGATTCCTCAACTGATTCGATGATGCTGGCTTCGAGCATTCTGTCGATCTCATCTTTAACTTTTTGTTTATATATGGGGTTCAGTCTATAGGGCCGTTGTCTGGTAGGTCTTACGTTGGATCTGAGTGGTATCTTCATTTCTCCTAATTCTCTGGCTATACCCTTCATCTCTGTAAATGTTGTGGGAAAGAGGTCTCTATATTCATGCAACAACTCCGTGATGCTCTCTATTTTTTGCTCATCCTAGTAGTCTCCAATGCTTGCCATTTTGGGTTGCTCAGTTGTCCCGATGTTAGCTTCCTTTACCTTGATTGGCATGGAAATGAATTCTGATTCTATGGGTGGTCCTTCCACATCTCTTTCACCTTATACTTCTTCAATCTAAATATAGTGTGGATCATCTTCATTTCATGTTTCCTCTTGTACATGGTAACATGACAGCAGTTCCTTGATTATCTGTTTATTCCACTGTTGTTCTTCTGTGATAAGTTATATTTCTGGTTCTTTAATGAATATGAATCCTCTGATCCATTTTAGGGCTGCATCTATGTTGGGGTTCTCATGCTCGAATGAGAAAGTGACTATACATTTTTGTTGCAATGTCATCCATGTTGTATTTCCTTTGCGCAATTCTTGGTTTGTATACCAATTCACTGGTATGCCCTCTAAAGTATGTATGAAGTGATGAGGCCATTCCTCCAGTGGTCTCATCTTCCATAGCATTCTGCACTTTGCCAAGTGTTCCGCTGGTGCCTCTTATCCTTCGTATTTATGTTGTTTTTTGTATTATTGTTCTGTGCCGAACTGTAGGCGCAGTAATCGCTTACATTGATACCAGTCTGTGATGGTCTCTTTATGTGTGCACCACCATCTTGCGGGTGTGGCATTGAGTGCTAAGTCAAGTGATAACAATCTCTGATTCTGTAATACTTTGTCTTTCTATTGTGTCAAGATGTTTCTAAATCATTTAGTCCATGGAAAATGGGTGGTTCTCTAATTTCTATGCCTACCCACCTTACTGTGTGGTCTATTCTTGCACATCTTCTCATGGATACTTCGTGTAGTCTCTGCTGCCATTTTTCTAACCTGGTGTCTGAGTCTGTTGCACATGAAGTAATGCTTCACCAACTGAGTACCCCATCTGCAGTTGGGTTTACGTAATCCTCATCACGTGTAGTTTTTCTGTACAACTGGTATATCTCCTCTAAGTACAGGGAAGTGGGTTCTACGAACCTCTCCCCTTCTTATGGATATAATGGTGCTATGACCCTGTATTCTCCGGACTCAAGTGTCATTTTCCTGGTTTTCAAATTGATTATGGCTTGGTTGTCAAACGCCCAATCCAGACCAAGAAATGTTGGGTAAGGTGTAGTTTTGTCTACTATTTCAATGACTTCAAAGTCTACTTTAGTGCACAATCCATCCAGATCTATAGTTACTCCTTTCAGTCTACCTGTTGGTAGGACTCTATGTTGATTTTCTAGTTTTAATTGAATGGTTGAGTATCCCATTGTTGGTTCTCCCATGCATTTCCATGTCGTATTTGGTAGCACATTCACTTTGGATCCTAGGTCTAGTATAATGTCTCCCATATTGAAATCCACAATGTTAGCATTTAGTCTAAATTCCCTACTTGTTATTCTTCTTGTGTGTAGGTAATTGACAGTGTTTTGTTCTAGCTCTTCTTCCATCTCACTGCTACATTTTTCTAGTATGTTTTGCAATATTTTCATAGATGAAGGATCACATAACACTTTTATGCATGATTGCAAAAAGCCTTTGATTGTCCTTACTTGTCCCTTGGGTTGCATTCCATTGGTATGGTCCAGTGATGGTGGCATCTCATATTCTGGGTTTCCTTGCTTCGTTGTGCAGTCAACACTATGTTCTCCTGAAATTCTTGTCGGGCTTCTTTAAAAATATCCTTTTCCTTTTACACATTGAACTACTTCTTGGGGTCAGTGTTATTCTTTCCCATTGGTTTTGCGTTGGTTCCTATCGAACTGTGTCATTTCCTATTTTTGTTCCTCCACGAGTGACTATATTGATGTTTCATTCATCATCCCTTGCTTCGGCTCAAATCCATTGAACATTCTAATTGTTTTGGTTCCTCTTTTCCTGAATCTTCACTAGTAGTGTCAAACATTATTTTTTATCATGGTCCAATGCACGACAATACATACAATTTGTTGGTGGGAGTGGATATTCCCGTGCATAATGTCCTATTTGCTAACAATTGTGACATGTGACAAGTCCTCTACCACGTTTGAAACCTCCTCTGGCTCATCCTCCTCCTCTGTATCCTGCTCGATCACCTCTCAGCGCGTTATATTGTGGTGCCTGATTAAACTACGTGGTATTGTACTGGGGTTGTGTCGGGTTGTACTGTGGCTACACATTATTGTAGGGTTGTTGCGTAGTATTATACTATTGTTGCGCAGTGTTGTATGGAGTTGGGGCTTGATTGAACTGTGGCATTTCTTTCCCAGTCATCATTTCGGCCTGTACCTTGTATGCATATGATTTTCTTTCCCGCATTAGCTCCATAGTCTTGCAATCTTTGTCTTCGTGGCCCGCTGACTTACAAAAGTTGCAATATGAATTATTTGGAACTGTTTGGTATTTCTGCATCATTGTGTAGTGATAAGGGTCATGACTCAGTTTATTTCATATTTCACACCATAATCCTCCCTGTGGTAGAGGATTTGGCATACCTGTTTCCATATACTACACAAATGTTGGGAATTCATTCTAGTGGTGTCCTTCTATCCTGCATGTGATGCACCAAACGACTTCTCGTTTGCCCTTGTTCTTATTCTGGTTCGGCTGAAATGTTAAATTCTTCAAATAATCCTTTAGTTCTTCGATAGTCGGGTCTATGTGTTGGTATTGGTTCTCTTCCAGTTGCAAGGCTACCTAAAGAGCCTCTACCTGCGTCTGAAACTTTTGTTGTCGTAAGGGATACTTTAAGTGTGGGAGTAGTGAGTTGACAAATAGGTGTCGATGTTGCATATTGGTCATCAGGTATTTTAACTTTCCCTTCAGACGCTTGAATCTCTGATCAATCTCCCATACAGATTCTCCTAGTTTTTGTCTTATTTCAATCATCTCATTCATGTATTGATCCTCTGAGATCGGCTTCTATAATTCATTTATCAATAATTTCTTAATGTTGGCCAGTCTCCTAGTCATCCCAGGGCCACTGTTTGTGTCTAGACTCATGTACCAGTCTAGTGCGCAGTCTCTTAGCGTAATTGATAGTTGCGCAAGTTTGGTATCTTCATCAGTGATCTGCTTTTCTTCCTAGGTCTTTGCACAAATGAACAAATGCTTCTCATGGTCTTCTGTTTCTTCCCCTTGAAATTATGGTAATCTGATAGTGGGATCATGTCCTGCCATTCTGAATATTGAACTACTACCTCCTCCGCACAGTGTGGATACTTGACTAGTGTTGCATGAACTGGGTCCTCCAGTTGTTGCTCCCTGTGTAGATGTACTTCTTGCTGTCAGACTTCCTCCAAACTTCGGTTTTATAAATGGTGGTGTTCTATTTGGTGTATTAGTCGCACATGGGTTTATGGGTTCCACACTGACATTAATATGGATAGGATGGCTAACTTCTCCTCCCATTCTTGGACCTCTCATCTTCCTCTCGTATGTTGTGTGCAGGATTTCCTCAATCTGATCCATAGCCCTGAGATCCTCTACCTCTTCCTCATCGCTCGCCAAGCCCTCCGTCATGGCTATGGCTCTCTTCTTGGCATTCACCTTATATTGGTAGGGTACTCCGCTATGCGTCATTCTTGATGATGTTAAGATCCACTTGACCTAGTCGTCATCCATCATGATTGGGTCCAAGGGTTCCTCCTCCTTTCCTTTATCCTAACCTCCTTCCATTTATCCTCTCTCTGTCAATGCTTCCCCCCTTCCCCCATGCACGCAGGGAAGTTTAGTTGTCTGATTTCATTGTCATGACACCTTTATTATATAGCAATATCTTAATAGAAGTATATAGTGATCGAATGTACCTTCCTCTGGGTCCACGTAGAAATTCTTGCTCTGTTGTGTTGTATGACTTCATTGTGCCAACTGCAAACTCTGTGTTGAAGCCTGCCACAATACTGTCAAGCCAAAATTCTATTGTGTGGGTGAATTTGTTGTTCACCTGCTGTAATTGCTCAATTTGTACAGGGATCCAATATATCTATCGAATTTGGTTTTTTGCATGGTTATCCTTCAACCTTAGTATCCACTCCTGTAGTAGATGTGGAAAATCACAGAAAAAGACTTCGTGTAAATCAGTAAATACGTATTTATCTAGATATTTGTGAGGTGTGATTCTAGGGTTTCTATTGTCTTTCTGTGCAAACTCTATCTCTTTGGTTCTCAACCAGCCTTTGATTTATTCTTTCGTGGGGTTCCAAGGTCTCAACATTCCCTTCTAGTGGCTCATTGCTCTCATATTTTTTTTGTTCTCTTTTCTCTCAATCTATCTCATCTACTCAGTCCTTTCTCATTCCTATTAACATGGCAACGGAACCATTTGTTGGTTATCTGCTATTTATTCTTATTTCTTGACCATCTGATTTATTGACCCAAGGTTCATGTCTTTCAGGTTTCCAAAAAAGCCTCTAAAACTATCGACCCCCCTGGTAAACTAGAAGGCAATGCAGTACAGAGAATGCACTTCGCAGTCTCACCCGAGATAGCTTTAAATGGGTGGTTGTAAGAATCATGTGTTTACAACCTAGGATTGAGTATGATATAGGGGATTATTATTCAAAGCCATGTACTACAAATTGTGATTCCAATCTACTACTACTAACGGGTGCACATTTATCTTTCACAGTTTATTTCCCGAACAACTCAATTTCATAGCAATGTATTAACTCATTCATTAAGCCTAACAACTAATGGCTGAAAGAAAGTAAATATATGCATGCATTCATCACATTACACATATATTACTGTGTTTCACTCCCTCTTGGGCTACATCCACAAATATTTGTCTCTTATCTCTTTTATTATGGTGGCTCTGCATTTCCAACGTCACGCACTTACAATTCTCCTCAGATGGCTAAGATCTATATGAGGCGAACTAGATCACACCAGGCTCCACAGCCTGTGATCTAATCCCTAGATCTTCCTCCTCTCCTCTGTTCTTAGCTCAACAACTTACAAAATAGTTCATAATAGTCGAATCCACTCATACATAACTAGGATGAAATAATACAAAAAAAACAACTAATACAAAAATGATCCACTACAAAAATCCCCCCTTAAATGATACCTATGTATCTATATTTATATCTATCAGGATCTTCAGCCATTTACAATCTATTACCAAAACCCTAACCCTACTGACGTTAGGTATTCCTCCCATGCGCACGTGTTTTTCTTCCTCCAACTGTCTCTTTCTTGCATGCGCGCGTGTTGTTCTTCCTGTAGCTGTTACTTCAGTTTCTGCATGCTTTCTTTCCCCACGACCATCCTTCTTTCCACTTCGACTTGGTGCCAACACATGGACAATCCTCAACCTCATGACCAACAATCCTACAACAAATACAAATAAGACCTATGCCAAGGCATTCCTTAGCAAGATGTCCTGGTCTTCTTCAATTATAGCACAATGTCAATCCCCTTTTTTTTTTAAATGTTTCCCAACCTCTTCTGTATTGTGCACTAGGATCAAAGTGTTGGACCTACAATCTGCAAAAAACAATCCTAGGTTCCTACATCAACTTATTAGTCCAAAAACTCTTTATATGCATAGGAATAACATATCTTTCTTCATTTCCATTAAATTTACTCAAATTAGCTCTTTCTTTCAACTGCGCCCTAGCCTTCAGACTAGGACAAAACCTGTTAAACATACTTAAGTTCATACTTTCAAAAAAAAAAATTCACTTCTTTTTCTCTTGTTAAAGCACAAAGATTTACCTCTTTTAAGATCTTACCTCTTTACTTCAGATCAGATTTATTTCTTAGCACAAAGCTTCACAAGTCAAGTAGAGTATTGCGCACTTCAACAATAGATATACGCATAGAGCCTCTCTTTTCTTTACTTCAGTTCCCAGCAATCACAGTTTCAGGTCCCGACAACGGAACAATTTGTTAGCACAGGGGCATACCTAGGGTTCAATGCTTAGAAACACACCAACAAAACTCCAACTACCGGCCCTTTCGGCAACACCTGTGAGGCAGGCTAAGTCTCACCTGAGGTAGAAGCAGGAGGGGTTATAGGACATAGGTGTCTATAACCAAGCTGGGACACATATATGTGATATTAACACTATGCAGAGTATTCTGATAAATCTAGGAAGTGATATGAATTAGTTTATTTACCTTATGAACATTGCAGAATATAATCCAAGATAGATCTAACATGGTAATAACAAAAGATTATGCACCTTAAACAGTTAACACTTAGCACTCTGAATCAGATCTAGCATTCTAACATAAGCAATGCATTTAAGAAACACATACATATTCATTACACATCTAATATAAGCACTAAGAAAAACATAACAGACATATCATTGCACAAAGAAAACCATAATACACCATATATACATGGTTCACCCCAGTGTAGGACTACGTCCACCAACCGCTTCGTCTTCTTTATTATGTGCTTGAATCTTTCATTCATTCACTCCTGTGCACTAAGCCATAGAGTCAAACTTTGCACCAGACAGGGGATCTGTGCACTGAGCACCAGATCCTCCTTCCAAAACTAGGTCACGGCACAGATCCAACCCTCTATCAAGCATAAATCCTTAACATACATACATTCCTTTGCACAGAGAAACTCAACTACTAGTACTTAGCTCCAAAAAATACTCGCTTTCTACTTCTACAATACTTTCTTCTTTATTTATAATTTTACAAAACCTTACAATAAGGCCTAATCATGGGTAAACCCCATGGGCTGATATCCCATAAACCCATTACAAAAACCCTAGAAAAACCCTTATTGGGTCCACATAGCCCAAAAAAATGGGTGAGATCCACGATCTCAGCTCCGCCTGGGCGTTCCATATTCGACCATCGTGTCGAAGTCCAAAAGTGGGCCAAATCTCACCAAGGTTTCCTCAAAACTTGGTCAAGGTCCAACATCAGGGTAAACAAATGGATGGCGAGGTCTAGTTTCAGATAACACAACTCGACACTTGGATAACTTCTCTATTTAGCTCAATCAATCACAGGTAGTAAAAAGTGGTCCCGACACAGCATCCAATGAGTTAAATAAGCGAGGCATCGTAACGGAATCTTCCAATGGACAAGACTGCTTCCATCAATGTGAATCTGTCTGTTATGGCATGCTCTCAACGTCCCAAAATCGGTCCATCAACCCATAAATGTGTTTTCTAACCGGCTGGAGCGTCGTTCTAACAATCGGGGCACCTCCAACGGTCATATAAATTCGCCAGGGTGAAGTCCCATTCTGCGCGGTCTTGTTTTTCCAGCGAGGTTCAAATTCTATGAACTTGCCTCCTACGAGGTTCCAGTCTGTGAAGTCTTCCATCTGGTCTCTGTAGCTTCTTGTCATTTTTCTATCTTAGCTTTTTTTTCATTGAGCTTCCTAGCCTTCTTTCCTGTGATCTAAGTTTCTCTAATTGTATATGGAATCCTCTTTCCATTTTTATTCTTATCTTCCCCCAGCGTAGTGGCTTCACACTGTTGAGGTGCCCTCAAAGAGTCTGAATTTAATATCCCTTTTCTTAACACTTCCTGGGTGGATATACTTATTTCTTGAATAGATAGGTTCTTCAAATATTTCTGCATTCTTTCAACCTTGAAAGCTAATTCTCTTTCTTTTTGTTCCTCCTGCGTTGTTACTTTGTTATGTTGCTTTGAATTATCCTCTTGTTCTTCTATTAGTCGATCTATTTTCCTAGCTATGAAATCCCTTAGTTCTTTCTTTTTCTTTTTATGCCTTCTTCCTCTACTTTCCTTCTAATATGATCCTTCTCAATCCAAGTCTTTCCTAAAAAAAGAGGGAAAGGGGCGTTGTCCCTAACAAACTTAATGACTTCAAATTCCTCTTCATTTGATGTTCCCTGAACAATAATAGGTATATTAGTTACTCTTCCACATAAAGTTATCATATTACCTTTAAACAAGCCTATCCTTCCCAACGAAGGTACCACAATAGGCTTTCCCAAAATTTCCCAAGTTTCTTCTGTCATAATATTCACTTGTGTTTCCTCATCTAAGACACAGTCTATGTCGAAGTCTTTTATTCTTGCACTTATGCATTATTTTACTTTTAGGATCTCTGGTAAACTGACATCTTTGTGAGCATCCATCATTTCTTTCAACTGTACTAATGTAGTCTGAACTCCCTCTAGCATTTTTCTTTATGACTTTCTAACATGCTCTTAGTCTTTTGACTTTATTAGTAGTTTTCTTGTCTTATGTTCATCCCTTCAAATTTAGCAATCATCCTTGGGAAATCCTCAAACTCATGACCAAGAATTTTAGAACAAATAAAAATAGGACCTATGCCAGGGCATTCCTTAGCAAGATGTCCCGGTATTCTGCAATTATAGAACAATGCCAATTCCCTTTTTCTTTTAAGTGTTCCCCAACCTATTCTATATTGTACACTTCCCTTATGTCATAGTGTTGGATCTTCAATCTGCAAAAAACAATTATAGGTTCCTGCATCCACTTATTAGTCCAAAAACCCTTTCTATGCATAGGAATATCAAGTGTTGATGCTGCATATCGGTCATCAGGTATTTTAACTTTCCCTTCAATCACTTGAATCTCTAATCAATCTCCCATATAGATTCTCCTGGTTTCTGCCTTATTTCAATCATATCGTTCATGTATTGATCCTCTGATCTCAGCTTCTCGAATTCATTTATCAATAATTTCTTAATGTCGGCCAGTATCCTTGTCATCCCAGGGGCACTGTTTGTGTCTAGACTCATGTACCAGTCCAGTGCGCGGTCTCTTAGAATAATAGATAGCTATGCAAGTTTGGTATCTTCATCAGTGATCTGCTTTGCTTCCCAGATCTTTGCACAAATGAACAAATGCTTCTTAGGGTCTTCTGATACTTCCCCTCGAAATTATGGTAATCTGATAGTGGGATCATGTCCTGCCATTCTAAATATTGAACTACTACCTCCTCCGCATAGTGTAGATACTTGAATAGTGTTGCTTGAACTGGCTCCTCCAGTTGTTTCTCTCTATGTAGATGTATTTCCTGCTATTGGCTTCCTCCAAACTTCGGTTGTCTAAATGGTGGTTTTCTATTTGGTGTATTAGTCGCACATGGGTTTATGGGTTCCACACTAACATTAATATGGACAGGATGGCTTCCTTCTCCTCCCATTCTTTGACCTCTCATCTTCCTCTCGTATGTTGCACGCAGGATTTCCTCAATCTGCTCCAAAGCCCTGAGATCCTCTACCTCTTCTTCATCGCTTGCCAAGCCCTCCCTCATGGCTATGGCTCTCTTCTTGGAATTCACCTTATATTGGTAGGGTACTCCGCTACACGTCATTCTTGATGACACTAACATCCACTTGATCTAGTCATCATCCATCATGATCAGGTCCAAGGGTTCCTCCTCCTTCTTGCCTTTATCCTGACCTCCTTCCATTTATCCTCTCTCTGTCAGTGCTTCCCCCCTTCCCCCATGCACGCAGGGAAGCTTAGTTGTTTGATTCCATTGTCATGAAACCTTTATTATATAGTAGTATCTTAATAGAAGTATACAATGATTCAATGCACCTTCCTCTGGGTCCACGTAGAATTCTTGCTCTATTGCGCTGTATGACTTTGTTGTGTCAACTGCAAACTCTGTGATGAACCCTGCCACAATACTATCAAGCCAAAATTCTATTGCACAAGTGAATTTTTTGTTCACCTGCTGTAATTGCTCAATCTATACTAGGGTCCAATCTAGCAGTCGAATTCGATTCATCACGTGGTTATCCTTCAACCTTAGTATCCACTCCTATAGTAGATGCGAAAAATCACAGAAAAAGACTTCGTGTAAATTAGTAAATACGTATTTATCCAGATATTTGCGTGTGATTCTAGGGTTTCTATTATCTTTCTGTGAAAACTCTAGCTCTTTGGTTCTCAACCAGCCTTCGATTTCTTCTTTCATGGGGTTCCAAGGTCTCAAAATTCCCTTCTAGTGGCTCATTTCTCTCGTCTTTTCTTCACTCTCTTTTCTCTCAATCTATCTCATCTATTCAATCCTTTCTCGTTCCTATTAACGTGGCAACAGAACCATTTGTTGGTTATCTGTTATTTATTCTTATTTCTTGACCGTCTGCGTTATTGACCCAGGTTTCATGTCTTTCGGGTTTCCAACAAAGTCTCTAAAACTATCTGCCCCCTTGGTAAACTTGAAGGCAACGCAGTACATAGAATGCACTTCGCAATCTCACCCGAGATAGATTTAAATGGGTGGCTGTAAGACTCAAGTGTTTACATCCTAGGATTGATTATGATATAGGGGTTTATTATTCATAGCCATGTACTACGAATTGTGATTCCAATATACTACTATTAATGGGTGCACATTTATCTTTCATAGTTTATTTCTCGAACATCTCAATTTCATAGCAATGTATTAACTCATTCATTAAGCCTAACAACTAACGGTTGAAATAAAGTAAATATATGCATGCATTCATCAAATTACATAGATATTACGGTGGTTCACCCCCTCCTTGGGATACATCCACAAGTATTCGTCTCTTGGCTCTTTTATTATGGTGGCTCTGCATTTCCAACGTCATGCACTTACAATTCTCCTCAGATGGGTAAGATCTATATGAGGTGAACTAGATCACACCAGGCTCCACAGCCTGTGATCTAATCTCTAGATCTTCCTCCTCTCCTCTATTCTTATCTCAATAGCTTACAAAATACTTCATAATAGTCAAATCCACTCGTACATAACTAGGATGGAATAATACAAAAAAACCAACTAATACAAAAACAATCCACTACAAAAATCCCCCCTTAAATGATACTTATGTATCTATATTTATATCTATCGGGCTCTTCAGCCATTTACAATCTATTACCAAAACCCTAACCCTACTGACATTAGGTATTCCTCCCATGTGCACATTTTTTTCTTCCTCCAACTGTCACTTTCCTTGTTCACTCTTTCTTGCATGCGTGCGTGTTCTTCTTCCTCTAGCTATTACTTCAATTTCTACACGCTTTCTTTCCCCACGACCATCCTTATTTCCACTTTGGCCTGGTGCCAACACATGGACAATCCTTAACCTCATGACCAACAATCTTACAACAGATACAAATAGGACCTATGCTAGGGAATTCCTTAGCAATATGTCCTGGTCTTCTTCAATTATAGCACAATGTCAATTCCCCTTTTTTTTTTAAATGTTTCCCAACCTTTTCTGTACTGCGCAATAGGATCATAGTGTTGGACCTACAATCTGCAAAAAAAATTCCTAGGTTCCCGCATCCACTTATTAGTCCAAAAACTCTTTATATGCATAGGAATAACATATCATTCTTCATTTCCATTAAATTTACACAAATTAGTTATTTCTTTCAACTGCGCACTAGCCTTCAGACTAGGACAGAACTTGTTAAACATACTTAAGTTCACACTTTCAAAACAAAAAATTTCACTTATTTTTCTCTGGTTAAAGCACAAAGATTTACCTCTTTTAAGATCTTACCTCTTTACTTCAGATCAGATTTCTTTCTTAGCACAAAGATTCGCAAGTCAAGTAGAGTATTGTGCACTTCAACAATAGATCTACGCATAGAGCCTCTCTTTTATTCACTTCGGTTCCTAGCAATCACAGTTTCAGGTCCCGACAACAAAACCATTTGTTAGCATAGGGGCATACCTAGGGTTCAATGCTTAACAACACACCAACAAAACTCTGACTATCGGCCCTTTTGGAAACACCTGCTAGGCAGGTGAAGTCTCACCCGAGGTAGGAGCAGGGGGGGTTATAGGACATAGGTGTCTGTAACCACGCTGGGAAACAGATCTGGGATACTAACACTGTGCAGAGTATTCTGATAAAGCTAGAAAGTGGCATGCATTAGTTTATTTACCTTATGAACATTACAGAACATAATCCAAGATAGATTTAGCGTGGTAATAACAAAATATTATGCACCTTAAACACTTAACACTTAGCACTCTGAATCAGATCTAGCATTCTAACATAAGCAATGCATTTAAGAAACACATACATATTCATTACACATCTAATATAAGCACTAAGAAAAACATAACAGACATATCATTGCACAAAGAAAACCATAATACACCAGATATATGTGTTTCACCCCAGTGTAGGACTACGTCCACCAACCACTTCACCTTATTGATTATGTGCTTGAATCTTACATTCATTCACTCTTGTGCACTAAGACACAGAGTCAAGCTCCACACCAGATAGAAGATATGTGCACTAACCACCAAATCCTCCTTCCAAAACTAGGTCATGGGACAGAGCCAACCCTCTATCGAGCACAAAGCCTTAACATAGATACATTCCTTTGCATAGAGAAACTCAACTACTAGCACTTAGCTCCAAAAACTACTCGCTTGCTACTTCTACAATACTTTCTTCTTTATTTATAATTTTACAAACCCTTACAATAAGGCCTAATCATGGGTAAACCCCATGGGCCAACATCCCATAAACCCATTACAAAAACCCTAGAAAACCCCTTATTGGGTCCACATAGCCCGAAAAAATGGGTGATATCCACGATCTCAGCTCCGCCTGGGCGCTCCATCTTTGACCATCGTGTCGAAGTCCAAAAGTGGGCCAAATCTCACCAAGGCTTCCTCAAAACTTGGTCAAGTTCCAACATCGGGGTAGACAAATGGACGACGAGGTTTAGTTTCAGATAACACAGCTCGACACTTAGATAACTTCCCTGTTTATCTCAGTAAATCACGGCTAGCAAAAAGTGGTCCCAACGCAGCGTCCGACGAGTTAAATAAGTGAGGCATTGTAACGGAATCTTCCAACGGCCAGGAATGCTTCCATCAATGTGAATCTGTCTGTTATGGTGTGCTCTCAATGTCCCAAAAGAGGTCCATCAGCCCATAAATGTGTTTTCTAACCATTCTGAAGCGTCGTTCTAACGATTGGGGCACCTCCAACGGTCATATAACTTCACCAGGGTGAAGTCCCATTCTGCGCGGTCTTGTTGTTCTAGCGAGGTTCAAATTCTATGAACCTGCCTCCTGTGAGGTTCCATTCTTCGAAGTCTTCCATCTGGTCTCTATAACTTCTTGTCATTTTTCCATCTTAGCTTTCTTTTCATTGATCTTCCTTTCCTTCTTTCCTGTGATCTGAGTTTCTCTAATTGTTTATGGAATCCTCTTTCCATTTTTATTTGTTTCTTCCCCCAGTGTAGTGGCTTCACACTGTTGAGGTTCCCTCAAAGAGTCTGAATTTAATATCCCTTTTCTTAACACTTCCTGGGTGGATATACTTCTTTCTTCAATAGACAGGTCCTTCAAATATTTTTTCATTCTTTCAACCTTGATAGATAATTCTCTTTCTTTTTTATCCTCCTGCGTTGTTACTTTGTTATGTTTCTTCGAATTATCCTCTCATTCTTCTATTAGTCGATCTATTTTCCTAGCTATGAAATCCTTTAGTTCTTTCTTTTTCTTTTCTGTGGCTTCTTCCTATTCTTTCCTCCTAATATGATCCTTCTCAATCCAAGTCTTTCCTAAAAAAAGAGGGAAAGGGGCGTTGTCCCTAACAAACTTAATGACTTCAAATTCCTCTTCAGTCGATGTTCCCTGAAAAATAATAGGTATATTAGTTACTCTTCCACATAAAGTTATCATCTTACCTTTAAACAAGCCTATCCTTCCCAGCGAAGGTACCATAGTAGGCTTTCCCAAAATTTCCCAAGTTTCTTCTATCATAATATTCACTTGTGTTTCCTCATCCAAGACACAGTCTATGTCGAATTCTTCTATTCTTGCACTTATGCACTATTTTACTTTCAGGATCTCTGGTAAACTAACATCTTTGTGAACATCCATCATTTCTTTCAACTGTACTAATGTAGTATGAACTCCCTCTAGCATTTTTCTTTATGACTTTCTAACATGCTCTTAGTCTTTTGACTTTCTTAGTAGTTTTCTTGTCTTATGTTCATCCCTTCAACTTTAGCAATCATCCTTGGAAAATCCTCAAACTCATGACCAAGAATCTTAGAACAAATAAAAATAGGACCTGTGCCAGGGCATTCCTTAGTAAGATGTCCCGGTATTCTACAATTATAGCACAATGTCAATTCCCTTTTTCTTTTAAGTGTTCCCCAACATCTTTTGTACTTCACTCTTCCCTTAGGATCATAGTGTTGGATCTGCAATATGAAAAAAAAAATTATAGGTTACTGCATCCACTTATTAGTCCAAAAACCCTTTCTATGCATAGGAATAACATATATTTCTTCATTTCCATTAAATTTACTCAAATCAACTCTTTCTTTCAACTACACCCTAGCCTTCAGACTAGGACATAATCTATTAAACATACTTAATTTCATACTTTCAAAACATAAATTTTCACTTATTTTAATCTTGTCAAAGAACAAAGCTTTACCTCTTTAGGATCTCACCTCTTTTCTTCAGATTGTATTTCTTTTTTAGCACAAATATTCCCAAGTCAAGTAGAGTACTGCGCACTTCAGTAGCAGATCTATGCACAGAGCTTTACTTTAGTTCCTAGCATTCACAGTTTCAGGTCTTGGCAACAGAACCATTTGTTGGCATAGGGGTAGACTCAGGGTTCAACATTTAATAGTGCACCAACAAAACCCCGATTATCGGCCCTTTCGGTAACACCTGCGAAGCAGACGAAGTCTCACCCGAGGTAGAAGCGGGGGGGGGTTATAGGACATAGGTGTCTGTAACCAAGATGGGACACAGATCTGTGATACTAACACTTCACAATGTATTTTGTTAATTCTTAGAAGATAACATGCATTAGTTTCCTAACCCTATTAACATTGCAAAACATAATCAAAGATAGATCGACGCAGTACATGAATTATTATATATTTTAAATACTTAGCACTGTGGATCAGATCTAGTATTTTAACATAAGAAAAACATTAAAGAAACACATACATATCCATTACACATCTATTCTAAGCACAAAGAAAAACACAACAGAGATAACATTGCACAAAGAAAACCATAAGACACCAAATACATGTGGTTTACCCCATTGTAGGGCTATGTCCACCAACCACTTCACCTAATTTATTATGTGCTCGAATCTTACACTCATTCACTTCTGTGAACTAAGCCACGGAGTCAAGCTTCGCACCAGACAGGAGATCTGTGCACTGAGCACCAGATCCTCCTTCCAAAACTAGGTCAGGGCACAAAGCCAACCCTCTATCAAGCACAAAGTCTTAACACACATACATTCCTTAGCACAAAGCTACTCAAACTACTTGCACTTATCTCTCAAGAAATTCTACTTCTATCATACATTCTTCTTTATTTATACTTTTACAAACCCTTACAATAAGGCCTAATCATGGGTAAACCCCATGGGCCGACATCCCATAAAACCATTACAAAAACCCTAGAAAATCCCTTACTGGGTCGACATAGCCCACAAAAATGGGTGAGATCCATTATCTCAGCTCTGTCTAGGCGCTCGTTCTTCGAACAATGTGTCGAAGTCCAAAAGTGGTCCAAATCTAACCAAGGTTTCTTCAAAAACTTGGTCGAGGGCCAATAATTATCTCTATTATGCTTTTGCTTAGTGCTTAGATTATGATGTGTAATGAATATATATGTTGTTGCTTAAATACTTTTCTTATGTTAAAGGGTAAATGAATTTTATATCTAACTTGTGGTGCTAAGTGCCAAGTGCTAAGTGCTCAGGATATATAATCATTTGTCGTTACTGCATCGATCTGTCTTTGATTATGCTCTGCAGTGTTAATAAGGTTAATAAAATAATGCATGTCACTTCCTAATCATTAAACATAATATTCTCTGAAGTGCTCTTATCACATAATCGTGTCCCAGTCTAGTTACATACACCTACATCCTATAGCCCCCCCTACTTCTACCTCGAGTGAGACTTCGCCTGCTTTGTAGGTGTTCCCGAAAGGGATGATATTCGGGGTTTTGTTGGTGCGTTGTTAAGAATTGAACCCTGGGTCTTCCCTTGTACCAACATTATATCCCTCATTGTACCACAAAAAAATACATATATTAAAAAAAAAACACTTTTTTCAAGGTCACGTTTTTCAAATCTACCTGATGCGTCCCACTGTGCCTCTTCAGGTAGCACTACATATACACTACCTATAAAGTCTATCACAACATAAGGATAGTATTATATCATTAGGATCAGCCTCCTTCACCATGCAAAGAAATTGACAGTGAAATAAAATGATGAAGGCTCGTTCCCCAATCGCGGTGACAAACTAGTCCACCTCTCCATCCGAGGCTCAGATACTGGATTATCTATCAAAGAAATACATAGTTGCATCAAGGATATTTGTTTTAGGAAGAACGATACCAAGAAATACCCATACCCAAATTATTTCTGCATCCCTAATCTACATCTGAAAATCTGATCTTTGACATTTGTTAAAAAACCTACACACGAATTGAAGATATTCGGCTCAAGACACTCAACTATGTATGACATCTATGATTTGGAAGCTAGATGTAGGCTGGTGCTTCTTGCCAGCTTGGCAATCATGAATAGGATAGCTCGCAATGGAAGGTCTCTCACATCCTTAATGGAAATCCTACCACTTTCCTTGTGGGATCCTGACATGAAGAATCGTTCTATGTAGTCATCTGTCTGCAATGGCGCGGTCCGATATTCGAATAATATGATGGGTGCCCCTCTTCTAGATATCCCCGTCAGAAAGTACAATCCTCTATTTTGATCTCTAACAGATGAGATTGCACTCGAAAATCCTGCTCATCAGTATCCCACAGCCCAATCAGATGCTCAAGGAGAAGTGTTTCCTTTCGCATGTTCTGTATCTTGAAAAAATTTAGTAAAACACAATTTTGGAGTGCTTCCCCTGCTTTAGGTTCATTCAATGTGGCCAAATCATCATTTTCATGCTCTATTTCCTTCCATTTGAGAATATTGGCTATCAAAATCCATGCAAAACAACATTAAAGATGATTAGTCAAATCCCCAAATAAAAAATGCTTTCCCAAATAGTAAAATCATGCAAAAAAGTTTGTGTTTTGTGCCTGACACCCCCCTACAAGCTATTATAGAGCACTAGCACTCCTTATTCAAAGGCACTAGGGCACCAATATTTGAACTCCTTATTCAAAGGCACTAGAGCACCAATATTTGAGATAGTTAATACCCCTGATGCCTTGGGGGAGCGCCACCCTAGTAGGTCGCAATAGAGGTTACTAAAGAGCCCTAAAATAGCCAAACATTGCATAAAAACAATCATGAAAGCATTGAAAATAAAGAGGAGGATCAGATCTCTAATCTGGTTCAGACGAAATAACAAATGATGGCCTGGAGATCCCGCAATCAACACCAGAAAAAACAACTACAAATGGAAAAAAATCCAAGTGAAAGAGGTAGGTGAAAGTGAAAAGTTAAATGAACTAGTTTTTTCACTCAAATTACTTTTAACCACTTACAAACTAATTTTATTAAAAACATGGACATTTCGTTTTATTTGATATTTTTCCATAATTTTTATTGGATTTTAAAGAATTGCTAACGATTTTTTTCCTAGAATGTCTTTTAATGCATGAAAATATGAGGCAAAACTTTTTGGTCACCTTATAATCCGATTGAGCATGCTTCGTAATTCTTCGAGCTCGATAAAATCATGGAGAGTCATATGTTGGGCGATAGTTTAACCCTTTTTCGGTCCTGACAGACTAACTATGAAAAAGGAATACTCTGACCTCTTTGGTTAGAAGAGTTCTCCTTCGCATTATTTTATTCTTTTTCGAGCCTTGGAGACTAAATCTATGGAGTTTTCTTTAAGCCATTTTCAAACTCCCTAAACATGAAAAACAACTGAATTTTCCTTCTCTGCACTCGTAAAACCATAAATTGAAGGGCCCATCTGGGGACGAACTCTTCCTTCTTCCAGCTCGTTAAACATAGGAAGAGGAACTTACTGAAGGTAAGTTCTACCGAGCACCTGTTATCCTCCTTGAGCTCGTTAAACAAGAAAGAGGTACTCATCTATCTGGATGGGGGGGGAATTGAAGGAAGTGGGTCAAGTGTCTTGAAACCTTTAAGGAAGTTTTTGTTGTCGCCATTAAACATGGCACCTATTTGCATCTCACCTTACATTTGGTTATTTCGCTCTATCTTGAGTCACACCAATCCCTTGAGTCTTCTTCCTACTTCAACTCACCCGAAGAGTGTTGTAGCCTTTGTCGCACTATGTTTTAGTTCATTTCTCAAATGAGTCAAAGCTTCCAAGTCCTTTTTCATGCCTCATAATGTTCAAGTGAATTTTTTCACTTCAGATCAATCATCTACAGTATTACTAGTTTATATTCCTATGTCAATCCACATTTCCATCTCTTATCACTTTCCTATGACCATTTTGTATCGATGATGGGGGATACATCAAGACCCTCCTTCGACGAGTCTTTGCTTGTCGACTTCAACACATTATCCGACAATTCGACTTAGAAATAAACCAGTACCTTGGAACCTGCATACCTTAATGGCAGGCCTCCTCGCCTTTGACAGTGGTTTTACATCATTGACATCATTTATTCCACATATGTTTGACCTTAGTTCATTTATTCACATTCACTCAGGAATTTACTAGAGTACATTGGGAGTCATTAACATCATTGGTGATTTCCCTCACACTTGTTAATGGTATACCTAAATGAGAAGTAATCAAGTGGTTTCTACCATGTTCAACATCAAATCCTTTATTCACATGGCTATATTCATACCATTTTTGGATCCAGACGAAGACCCTAGGTTGAGTGCTCACTCTTTTATGTGCTCTGCCCAGGTTGCGACGGTTATTATTTGACTGATTTACATAGATCCACTTTGTATTGGTCTGTAGCTATGTTCCACTATGTATTTTTTTGTGGTTGCGATCAGTTCATGTCATGGAGAAATGGATTCACATTGTATATTTGGTGGTCATCTCCTTAGTCAATATCATTATGGATCCACAATGTATTGGTCGGCGTCCATGCTTTGAGTCATTTATATTCCGAGCATAGGTATGCTTGCTTGGTAATGAAACGTATATCAATATTTTTTGATGATTGTTTGCAACTTCTACCCGGTTCTTTGACTCCACTACCTTTTCATTGAACAATTGATAAAGTGTTTCAGCTATCAATTCTCTCTTCTAACTTCACACTTTGGGGGGAAATTTGTTACACATCAAAATTCCACACTTTCATATTAAGTGTCACACGTGGCACAAACATCATGTTCTAAGTGTCACATGTGGTGCAAACATCACATTCTAAGTGTCATAAGTATCGCACCTAAACTTTCACAAGTGTCGTAACATTATTCATGCACTTTTCGCAAGTGTCACAACTCAATCGACACCATAGAAACACTTGTCACAACCACCAAATCATGTTAGATATAAAAGCCCCATCATTTGACAATCGAAGCATAATATTTCACCTGATGTTTTGACCATTTCTGGGAATTTAAGAATACTTGTGCTCCCCTACCCATACTTAGGGAGTGCTAGTTCTCCCCATGCCATACAAAAGGGGCTTCATGACACTCTGTTTGTAGCATAAGGGGGGAACCATTGTTGGTTTGAGGATATCTTCGTGAATCCCACCTTCTTCTAAGGGAAAAATTTGACAGGATGGGGTTTGTTTGGCTCAAATACTACTCCATGGCTCTATCTTAGGAAAGAATCATAACCTATGGAGCCATATCCTCAACCTATTCCTAAAATACTCAAGGTGGTTGAGCCTCTAAAATCCTATAAATTGGAGGCATTTYCATGGTGGAAGAGGAGGAAGCAATCRGTAATAGCATCGTTATTTTGATATTACATTGTTCATGCAAGGRTTGGACGAGGAGAGCCTAGAGGAGTTGTTGCATMTTCAAACTCAAATTGTAAGTATTTTCTTTGGGTTCTCTAATTAATATACTTGGCCTATTTCCTTCAAGTATGTATACTTTCATATCTACTTGTCTATTGTTGTTCAATCTTATTCATAGATAGATATATTTGGTTATATATAGAGAGTAGAAGAAAGGTATCTTTGTCATTCTTTGCAGGATCTAATCTTCCTTAAGGAGCCCATAAATCAAGCTCGAGGATTGGAGCATAGAAGGCAATAATTGGAATAAGGTATGTTATACTTTCCTTCTTCTACTTCGATTAGATGAGTTATATCTAAAAAGGAATATAGCAACCACTTGTACTTCTCTGTCTTGGTAATGGGGGTCTAGGAATCCAAGGGATATTTCGTCAGTCTGTAGATGAAACATTTTGTAACAGAAATTGGCGACTCCACTAGAAAGACACCACAATGTTGACCCATCTATCACTGTACTATCATGAAGGCTTCATGGCTGCAACTGAATCAAATATTTCCACTGATCTACTCTATCTACAAGTCAAAATCTGCATAATATATGGAACAACCTGTACTAAATATATCCCTACTTGAATACATACATTGAATACAATCATAAACTTCTATTTGTGTAACTACCAACTGATACTTGCGTGGGAACACTACTTCTCAATCCATAAATTTGTCATTATGCACTTTTGTTATCTGATTGCTCTGAAAATTTCTATGCAAACAACTCAAACTTCTCAAAGGATGGTTCTATGATCTGTAGTAGCTACTTGTTGACGGGCGAAAACGATCGTCCGTCAATTAAGAGAGTGGAACCGGTCCGGGGTTGTCTAATAACCCAAGCCGTTTGAAATGGACCACCCTGACGGGTTTAACGGCTCCGTTGGCCGCCCTAAGGTCTCCTAAAGAAGCCGAAGAGGAAAGCTGATCTGAG
>SNQJ01S0143865.1:2338-13301 GCA_010110895.2 Picea sitchensis
TCATACATATTAGAATTATAACTACTTTATTAATAGTATATATTGGTTCACCTAGATGGGGTGCCACTTGGAACGAGGAGGGGGGCAGATGGCGGGGGGAGTTATTATCCCAGGCCACACCCTCGACGTATTAACTTCCCATGGCATACACCATGTGGAGAATTAATTCAGTGCGCCTGGAGGAGCTCTCGGATGAGCGATCCAGCCAGGCTACCAATACCAGTCACTTGCAGCAGTCCCGTTGGCCTTCAATGGAAATGCGAAAGGCATCTATGTCTTCTCACAGCATTAAAGGAATCCCTAGTACACATTTATTCTTGTTTTTCACATGTTATGATCACTGCACAGAGCTCCTCATCCCTCACGAACTTCTTAGCTTCATAGCTTGCACCCTGTGCATCCTCCTGGCCTCCTTTTTCCACCATCGTTCCCACACCACCCCCTCTCACCCCCTCCACCCCCCTGATCCTCCCATCATGACCCGAGAGCGGGGGAAGCCCAGGCGGGGCACCCGAAAAATGAATGCCCTCACTCGGGCCACCAGAATAACCGCCTCACAACGAGCTCTTATTTCTCATTTCAACTACCCCCATAGCCACACCAGGAGTACTCAGATGACCCTATTCACTCCGAAAATGGAGACCCCATCCTCCTCATTTCAGACTCATACAACCTTGTGCACTCCAAAAATGGAGACCCTGTCCCCCTCGACACACTCTCCACCGTTGACTCTACATTATCAAGTTATCACTGTGAAGAAAGAGGCACCTCCCCCACCTTTGCACCCTAGCCTCACCACCGTCAAAGAGGAGGTTCCACCTCCAATTTTACATCCAGGCCCGAGCTCGGTGAACATGAAAGTGCCACCCTCAAAGGTGCACCTCCCCACTGCCACTAGCCTTCTTGCCCCCCCAGTTCTCAGGTTGGGTGAGCCTTACTACGGGGACAGAAGTTGTATCATGGAGGAGGAAATCCCCCCATGCTGGCAATTGATAGGTGTAGGGAAGGATTCAACTGCAGCAGAAGACACAGGCATGGACAAGGGAGAAGAGAGCTTGCACTTTGCATATCATCTCGAGCTCCTCTTCGACATCCATCAACGACAGGACAAACATGTGCATGGCCAAGGGATCATCAATCAACGATTGGACTTGCGGTTTGAGCATTCACAGATGCTCCGGTGCAGGCCCGCTGTCCAACTTTCAAGCAAAGATTCACCTCAGCATACACCTCTCATGGATATCCAGGTTCTCCAATGGAATGATGTGGCTCACCCCAGGTCCCAGTTTTTTGTTAATTACAGATATAGAGTAGATAGTGATAAGATAGTTTTCACTCTATTTTTAGGTTGTGCAATTCTCTGAGTTATGGAGGCTCTGAATGAGGCTAGCCCTAGGCAATATAGATGGAACAGGGTTCTTGTAGAAGCTATGAGTCCTCTGCACAAATTTTGCAAAATATTTTTCAGACATGATAGACACATCATCGCTTGGAGCCACTTGTTCTGGTTTACCTCATGTGGCAGAACAGGTGGTTGCCAAGCGTCGCAAATATGTAAACTTTGGATTTAATATAAGGTCCTTCTTTTATTTACCAAAAAAAATAGTATATATTGGTTATTAAATTTAAAATTTAGTTATATGTTAGTTTAAACAATATTTTTCATAAACTATTAAATCTTTTTGGTCAAAATAATAGCTATATATACTAGTATTTGTAAATCTAAAATAAAATGTTGAGTAAAATTCAAACCAAACATCAAAGGTTTTGATAAATACTATAGTTTTTTTATATCATGAAATAATTTGAATAATATGTATCAAGATCATACACATAGCCAAAAGTAAAGAGTCAAACTCACAAAGAAAACTTCCATGTTTATAGTCCTAAAACTTTTAGGATATGTAAATGAAACATCTATTCAAAAAATATATCTCAATTGGTTTAAGATAGTACACACCCTCTTCCTTTCATATAATAATTGGATCAGTATACCAATTAACACCAAAATTTTGAAGATAAAATTTATCTATTCAAATTTAATTTTAATTGTTTAGCTCAAAATATTTTAAAAACATTTAGAAGATCAAATATGAAAATGGAAGTGCATAAAACATAAATCATATGCATGTGTATTATTTGATCTAAGTGAAGTCTAGAATGAGATTAATGTAAAGCTACATTGTCTCGACATGTACTATGTAAGACGAATATAACTAAAAAAAACACAATCAAACCATGGAAATCGAGAAGTTTACAATCTTTTGAACATGTCTTCTAAACAACCATATTTACATTAAGAATGTTTAAGAAGTGTTGAATAGAAATTTAAATAACCTATGCATGATTTAGAGCTTTAACATGGAAAAAGATCTTAAAATAACTTTAAAGATAAATTACACTTAAATTACGAGAATGTTTAACTTAAATACATGTAATTTTCCATTCCTTCATAAAATATCATTTTAATAATAAAAAATAAATTTCAATTAAAAAATATGAAATTGATCATCTCTATTTTAAACCAAACATCTTCCATTAAACAATTAACTTAATATTATAATAAAATAATTAATAAAAATATACTAATCAATTAAAATGAAATAATATTCATCAAATATAATTGTAATTTTCTTACCAAATATACTTGCAATTATCTTACCCCAAAATGTATAAATTACAATAATTACAATGACATATAATATACAAAATACAAAGAATTTGTTAAAAAACAAAAACTAAGCCTAAAACTATCTTCACGTGTATCAATGGACTAAAACTTCTACATTAATACAATTGAAGAACTTCTCTNTACTTGAACTGTTCCAGATCCTTCAACACTAAGAGATCTATCATCACCAACAAATATTTTCTTGGTGTTACATTCATTTAGAGTAGAAAATATGTCTTTATCCTTAGCCATATGATAAGATGCTCCAGAATCAATAAGCCACTCATTAGAAGAAGAATTAGAAGTTGTATTGAAGGAGAAACCAGAAGCAGAAAGTGCATGTCCATGAGAAGAAGAAGAAGAAGTAGATTCAATATTGATGGTGTGCTTCTTCATCACTGCTTCTAAGGCTGCCATCTTCTTGAAACATTTGGACTCATCATGAGCATCTTTATCACAAAAGTTGTAATGTCTGTCAATCTTCTTTTTTTGTATTTTTCTCCTTTGTCACCATTAGGAGCAGAAGTTGTCTAAGTGGGTTTGGGACCCTTATGTTTCTTTTTTTTTTGGCGAGGATGTTGCTTCTTGGGATTCTTGGGTTTATCTTTCGGATGGACGACTAAGGCTTTGTTGTAGGTACTTGTAGTGTTGATCACTCCAAGTTGTACAATATTATCCTACTCTCTAATCAAAGCATCACAAAAGGACTCGAGAATGGGTTTTTGATAAGTTGTCCCTAGAGCCTCTTTCATAGCATAAAAGGTAGATACAAACACAAAATATGCACTACCTAGCTTAGAAAGAATAAGATAGATGCAACACTCTTCATCCATCTTTATCTTACATTCTTCACATAAAATTTTGAGTGTTTTAAACTTATATAGATAGTCTTCAATGCAATAAAAATCACTTGGACTTAAATTCAGTACTTGATTTTCTAACTATTATGCTCGAATAATATTGTGTTTACCAAACAAAGATTCAATCTTTTCCCAAGATTCATCAGGTTTATCGATTTTTTTAAGGTGAAACCTTAAATCAGGAGATATGGACATTTTGATTAGTCCACGTGCTTCGTCATTATTATTATCCCATTTGAATTTCTTATCAACATCGATAGGTTATGTTTCCTTTCCCAAGGTAATCTGATACAAGCCTTTACTTCTTAATAAATCCTCCACATGGGATTTCCATTGGAAGTAGTTGGTGTTGGTAAGAAAAAAATTACTTGAAGAAACCATATTAAATATGTAGATAATATGGATTAAAAAATTGAAACTGATGATCTGGATGGAAATATCTAGAAAAATTAGGCAGTTTAAAAAAAAATGGCACTGAAAATGGACTTCGGATGTGAAAGTTATGCCCTTTTAAAAAAAGGCATAAATGGTAACCAAAGGACCATGTGATGGTGTAAGTTGCTTTATGAAGTGACCCACTTTTATAAAAATAAGTGGGGCTCACTTTTACATTGAAGTTACTGTATAAATGAAAAGTTGCATGCAAAATAAATAATTCTAAAATATTAAAGCTACTTATAGTGATTCACTTTTATACTTGAAGTGAAATACAATTTACAATGGAGCATGAACTTTAAAAAAAAAAAAAGTAACAAAAAGAGAGACTTGAACTCAAGACCTCTTACTCAATAAGGAAACTTTTAACCAAAATTGGCTAGCAAAACATATTGTATTGTCTAGCGAGAGGATTTTTGTTGTTGTTTGTATTGTCTAGCGAGACGATTTTTGTTGTTGTTGAAGACGACCTTGGAGAGCGTGCTAAAAAAAAACTCTTTTCACACAAGAAAAAAATTTCGCTTCTCGATGACAATAAGGGTTAGATATTAGTTATCTTACCCATAAAATGCACATTTTCCTATGTGTTTCTGATTTTTTGAGATCCCACAAGGCGCGGGACAAAGAGCATACAAAGATCTAAAAGAGTAGCAACCTGAAAACAAGCAATATAAAACCGAAATAATACTCTGCAAAAAATTTAAAATGGCATATTCAGGCTTATACCTCCGGATCTAGCTAAAATGGCCATATATTGGGAAAACAAAAACCTTTTCGAGTGAAACGAAAAGCATTCATAAATGAAATGAGTGTTATGGCTGCAATGGAATAGTCCTCTCAGCCCAAAAATGTAAGAAAATGGTAGAAAATGGATATGAGCCAACTCGGCTTCACGATCTCGATCTACAACAAGAGTGAGTCTTCAAACATGCTATGATACCATGTTCGACAACATAGGTATTCCAACAGAGGAAAAACAACTTCAATAACCACTCACACACCATATCAAATATCAACACACCGATGTTTTTGATGTGGTAAAACCCCTACGGGGAAACATCCACGACCCCAGCCAATGCGACCACTTGAAGCAGTTTATTAATGCAAAAGAAAAATATTACAAAGAGATTTTACAAGAGAGTTTCTCACAATAGATCATCGGTAAATGACCCCCCATGCTCTTTAAATAGAGATCATGGACCATTCGAGTGTTAATCCATGGATCAATGGTCGTTAATATCGAGGAGAATATGAACCATTGGATCACTCTATGTCGGGAACATATCGTGACCGTTGGATTTCCTAACTACAAATGCATACTAATGCATACTAAAGAAACACACTTTTACCTAACGAGACAATAGACCAAGTAGATCTTAACTAACTCCTAAGTGTCTAAATATCCTAACAAGACCATCTATAGAGAAAGAGTATGGGGGTCTAGAACTCCACTACAAGGGAAGGGGGGCTAAGAATTGAGGAAGAGGGGCTAAGCCCAAAGGAATATTATATTGATATTTCCTAAAGTGTAAGTTATATGATATTTTTATCCTAAGTTCCTAAAGGTGTGGGAACCTACCACAAGTGAAGCCCAAGGTAGTTCCCAACATTACAAGTGTCAAGTTGGGAACATGTATACATAAAGTGGGGAAATAATTTATTTTGGATGGATTCACTCATCATCTTCTCATCATTCTCATTATTCACTATGACCATTCGTACCTTCTTTCCATTACCATTTGTACCTGTACTTAGGAGCTTTGGGAGCATATTATATCGATTAAATCTGGGTAGTTTAGAGCCAAAGAAGTAGGCCATCAGGCATGTGTGCATACTGAAGAGGCATGTTGTCGGGCCTATGAGCATTCTCTCTGGGTGAGAGAACTGTTGGGATTTTTTTTCCCTCGACACTAGAAAATGGCTACAGATCTTTGAGACTTTTTTTCCGACCTGTTATTGAAGCCCCGGAAGGGAAGTGGGACATCCAAAGGACTGTTGAGCAGAGAAGGGGTACAATTCTCGGGTGGGACAAGCTATGGGAAATGAGAGGTTGTAGGCTAGTTGCAACAGTTGGCACCTTGACCTGAGTTTTATTGTGTTGGTTAAACCTTAGTCTGGCTTAGGAAGCCTTCCATGTTGGAGTTTCTAGCCTCAACTTGGGGGTGACCTATTGTTGACAATTTATGAGCAACAAAAGCTATGTCTGGCGGGAAATTCTAAGGTCTACATGAATTGGTGATTATTAAAAATTTAAATGTTATTTTATCTGTGTTTTATGCTATTTACTATGTGAATGCTTATATAAATTATGCATTCTTTTACTATATATGTTTATGCATGATTTGTATGTTGTTTTCTTTGCATAATTATTGCATATTCATAGAATTTTATTATTTTAATGGTATCAGAGAGTCATAATTTTGTGTGGAATGGCCCAACTTGGGGCTAGTGATGATACAATATTGGTATGTAATCAACCACATATTTCTTCATTCCTGACCAAAAATATTGTCTTTTTATTGTTGCAATTGTCTTTTGGTATCCTGGATGACCAACATATGGTACATTGTGCATCTCCTTCAACACTAAATTCCTCAAATATTGAGTGTTAGGAACATAAAATTTGTCCTTGAACAAGAGGAATCCATCCCCTCCTAACCTATAGTATTTAAATTTCAATGGTACATTTTCCTGCTGCAAGCCTTCTGTAACTAGTGCATAATGTTGATATGATGTTACCACTTCGAAATTCTGCTTTTTAAATCTGAACAATACATGCTAATGGTTGCAGCATGCATTTCATGCACGCTCCTTTTCTTTGATATGCTTGATGTCGAAGTCGTATTCACTGATAAATTCCAACCATCTAGTTTGTCTGACATCCAATGTTGGCTATTCAAATATGTGTTTTAGACCACCATGATCTATCTTTAGCTCAAAATTTCTTCCCATGAGAAAATGCCTCCACATTTTTAAGGCGTGAACTATGGCTTCCAGCTCTAAGTCATGGGTAACATAAATTATTTCATGCTCCTTCAACTTCCTTGACATGTAGCATATGACATGCCCATTTTATGTAAGGACTCCACCAAGACCTTCCTTTCATGCATCTATCACACAAAATTAAATATTCATCCGGATCTGCAACCTTTAGAATAGGTGCACTGGTCAATAATTCTTTTAAGTGATGGAAACTCTCCTCACACTTCGCAATCCATTCAAACTTTGTTCCCTTCTTTTGCAACGAAGTGATTGGATTTGCAACTTTGGAGAAACCGTCAATGAATCTTTTATAATATCCAGTAATCCCATAAAGGATCTTACTTCAGAAACATTTTTTGGTGCTGACCAAATTTTGATTTCTTCAATCTTTTCAAGGTCCATCGCTATGCCCTCCTCTAAGACAATGTGGCCCAAATAATGGATTTGCCTTTGACAGAAAGTGCACTTGCTTAGCTTGGAATACAATTGGTGCTCTCTCAACACTTTTAGCACCATCCTCAAATGTTTCTCATGCTCCTCCTCTATCTTGGAGTAGATAATAATATCATCCAAGAAGAAAATGACAAATTTGTTCAGATAATCTCTGAATAATCCATTCATTAGACACATAAAGGTAGCTAATCCATTTGCCAAGCCAAATGGCACCACCACAAACTCATAATGGTCGTACATTGTCCTGGATGTTGTTTTTCTCGTGTATTATTCTTTAATTCTCACTTGATGGTATCCTTCCCTTAGTCCAATCTTGGGAAATATCCTTGATCCTTTCAGTTGATAGAAAAGATCATCAATCCGTAGTAGAGGGTACATGTTCTTTACCATGACCTTATTAAGTTGTCTGAAGTCAATACACAACCTCATAGTTCCATCCTTTTTCTTCGCAAAGAGAACTGTGGCACCCCAAGGTGAGGCACTTGGGTGTATGTACCCCTTATTTAACAATTATTCTAGTTGCATCTGCAACTCTTTCAACTTTTGTGTGCAAATTTTGTAGGGATTCTTGAACACTGAGGTAGCTCCACGCATTAAGTCAGTAGAAAAATCAATATCTTTCTTTGGCATCAATCCTGCAAACTCCCCAAACACATCTTCATACTCCTTTAGTACTAGATCATCTTCAAGACTTGAGTCCTTATCTTTTGTTGGCTCTTCCATATGCGTTGCATATATTTGGCATCCTTTCTTAAAATGTTTTTCAACTGCAATGCTGAAATCTCTCTGACAAATATAGGTCTTGGAATACCTTGCACTCTCCTTTTGTTTCCTTCTTCAGCAAGGCATGTGAAATACTTGTAGAAATCTAGGACAACACAATGTGTGTCCAGCCAATCCATACCAATTAAGCAATCACATGACCCAAGAGGTATGTTGTTTAAATTTTCCTTAGTGTTAAATCCATTCATGCTAATTGAACAATATTTGACAATTTCATTGATTTTCCTCTTGGTTTCAGCGGCTAACTAAACCAACCAATACTTTTCATGCTTACATCTCTTCAATTTAAACCTTTCAACTATTTTTGGATCTATATAGCAATGAATAGCTCCATATTCAATCAAATTAGCTATGGGATGATTATCAATCTTACCTTCTACCTCAATCATGTGAGATTAGTAGTCTGCTTATCTGTTTTCCAAGGTTGCATAAATCCTTGGCATGCTGATCTGAGATCTTTTCATCAATGTGACTTATTAAAGAATTGTATTAAATGAACATAAACTAAAATGCACCATAAAGAAGGAAATCTCAATGATAAAGAGACATAAGCATCATATCTCAACACAAAAACTTGATAACGGAGTTCGTCCTTGGTGGACTACGTCTTCGGGTCCTGCTCTCAAATGGGTAGGCCTTTTTATTAACTCAGCAAAAGAATGTGGCAAAATACATAAGTATACATCATTTTGGAGTTAAGCTGCAGAATATTTGCTCAGATCAAAAAGCAAACAACACCACTGAATTCGTGGCGCTGAATTACCCAAAAATGATTATCTCCATACCTCGATCTGAGTCTGGAACTTTTAGGCCCAAGATAAATCCAGTCTCGGTTTATGTGTCTGCAGCCTACAATAAATTCACAAAAATCTACCTCGAAAAATGTGCTCGATCGTACCGTCGCGTGCCCTACTCCTCCCTCTCGTGCACTGGAAAATACCACTTTTTAAATTTAATGTTGGGTGGAGTTAACAACTTGGTTGTTTGGCCCAACAGTTGGGTGGAGTTAACAACTTGGTTGTTTGTCCCAACAGTTGGGTGGAGTTGACAACTTGGTTGTTTGGCCCAACAATTGGCGAAGTATTATTTAGGTGTTTAGTTGGGGAGGTCCCGGGGTCAAACCCGCAGGCCTCCTCCCTTTGGCTTGTTTGTTTTAATCGTGGAACATCCAGATAGAACCTTTAATAACTTTAGTGGCAGTGATATGTTTGGAATATTGTTTGTTGTATCCAACCGGATATGGAGAGATATGTATTAAATTGGCGGATTGGGGGTTGGCACCATCCAACCACGACTGGGCCACATGGTGGCCTTTCATTGGCCCACGTCACCACATTGCATGGTCATGCCACATCATCCCTGTCGCATCATCTTTCCACGTCACCTATCGGGTGGCTGTACGGTCTACCATGTGGTGCTTTTCCATTGGTCCACGGACTGACCAGAAAATTTCAAAAATGAGTGACACATGGCAGCCTTTGGTGTTGCCACATCATCATGTTGATGTCATGCTGACATCATCATGACATGTGTCTCCTCCTGTGTGTTCCACGTACCCTGTACGGACACTGACGTCATCCATACTGATGTTGACGTTAGCAGTACTGATGATGACTCATCCATGTTGATTGGGCTATGTTGACCAAAAATTTGACCACGAATATATTTTGATCTGTAACTCTGTTTGATGAGTCATTTACGTTGTTGGAAATCTTGTGACGCACTCTTAGTGATGATGAAAATTTCACTGAGTTTTGAGGACTTTTAATTTTTGTATTTTCTCTGTCTACTGAGGCCATTCTGAGCTTCCTGAGGTGCTTCTGCGAATTCTGAGTTATCCTTAGACTTCTCTAGATCCTTTTTGGATCACGCCTTCCCACTGAGATATTTTTGGACCACCAAAATATTTCATCAATCAACATATAAGTGAGGGAAGATTTCCCTCAGCTTGTCTTTCTCAAACCATTTTGCCTTGCTTGGATGTGTGTCCTTTAAGCCCACTCGAAGATAATCAACATCACCCATGTGTGAAGTCCTCGTCCTTCTTTCCAGGATGATATCTTCCTTCAACTCATCCAAGTACTAAGGAGAAAACTCGTCAAATGAAGGTATCAAAACTTCATCACCCTGATCCATGATCATGGGAGGCTCAAAAAAATTCAATTTTTCCACATTTACCACTGATTATATCTGCATATAAGGTGGAAGATCTAAACAAAAAACATTGGTGCCACTTTTCTCCAAAATAGTGAAGGGTCCATATCGAATAGGCTTTAGTTTCTTTCCTTCACCCTTCAACCGCTCCTTGCTGATATGAAGCCATACTTGGTCTCCAACCTGGAATTGGTGATCAACCCTGTGTTTTCCATGTCGAGCTTTATACTATGCTTGATTCTTCTCCAATTGTACCCTGACTGCTTGGTGTACTTGTTGGATCCTTGGAATGAACTTGTGGGCCATGTCTTCATTTCTTTCTTCATTGGAATCAACATCTTTCCCATACATCAAGTCTAAAGGGACCTTAGGAAAATACCCAAAACATGTCTCTAATGGCGAACACTGAGTGGAGGAATGTAAGGCTCGATTGTAAGCATGTTTTACATAGGGTATATGTTCATCCCAAAACTTGGGATTCTTGCTACAGTAGCCTCGAAGCAAAAGTACCATTGTTCAGATAACAACCTTTTTTTGTCCGTCAGTTTGTGGATGGAAAGTAGTGCTCCTCTTCAACTTGGTGTCCATCATTCTCCACAAGTTTTTCCAAAAATGTCCAATGAAT
>SNQJ01S0143866.1:3693-14738 GCA_010110895.2 Picea sitchensis
GCTTCCAATGAATGTAATTCTTCAATACATATAAGAAAAAGAATTCTGTGGTTTTCTCCCGATTTGGGTTTCCACGTAAAACATTGTTGTACTGTGTATGTGTCTGATTGTTCATTTTTTCATTGCTTATTTACTCTGTAGTTATTGGATGATGATGATTCATTGATATAACACTTGGATTATATGGTTAAAAAGGATTAAATTTCTCTATTACTAATTCACCCCCCCTCTCAGTAATCCAACAAGAGTGGCGTAATTGGGGACAAAGCGGCGTAAAATGTTAGCTTTGCCTTGTAGGCTCTGCAGTTGGCATAAATTCCATGGTGGGGGAATTTTCGTGATGTCTTGGACCTTGAGGGGGTCGACTATGATGTCGTGTTGGGAGACGATGAACCCAAGGAGGCATCCAGCAGTGACACGGAATATGCACTTGAGGGGATTCAAGAGGATATTGTATTGACGACACCTGTGAAATACAATGCGTAAGTCATCCAAGTGTTGAGTATGTTTCTTGGATCGAGTGGTGTTGATGACACCTGTGAAATACAATGCGTAAGTCATCCAAGTGTTGAGTATGTTTCTTGGATCGAGTGGTGAGATCGTCCAAGTAGGAGAGAATGATTTGAGCCAGATCATGAAAAATGTATATCATGGTGTGTTGGAAAGTGGCTCCAAAGTTCTTGAGGCAGAAAGGCATGACACGATATGCAAAGGTACCCCAAGGGGTAGTGCATGCAGTTTTGTATTGATCGGCTGGGTGGATGTGAATTTGGTTGTAGCCAGAGAAGCCATCCATGAAGGACAAAGCCTCATGGTCGGAACAATCATCAATAATTTGGTTAATGAAGGGTGTTGGAAAATTGTCTTTGGGACAAGCGTGATTGAGATCTCAAAAATCCATACAGACAGGGATAGTTCCCTACTTTTTTTTAACAGGGACGGGGTTGGAGACCCATGATGTATATGTGATGGGTTATATGAACCCTACAGTGCGTAATTTGTCAATTTTGGCTTTGATGGCCGCTTCTTTGGATGAGTGTAATGGATGTTGCTTTTGTCGTACAAAGGTAATATCAGGCCATGTGTCTATACGATATTCGACAATAGAGGGATCAAGGTCAGGCATCTTTGTGTATGACTATGAAAATATGTCCTAGTATTCCTGGAAGAGAGCTTTGTAAGCAATGAGTTCTTTGGGAGAGCATGCGGCACCGATGGTGATTTCCTCTATGATGCCAGGTTTGATGGGAATAACAATTTTGACAATGGGGGAAATGTTGGCCATATTACCTTCCTCAAAAGTGTCAGGGGTAGGGATAGGGTGTTTGAACCAGTCTATATTCCCTGATGGGATAAAATATTTGCATTCAATTGCGTATATGGAGTTTTGGATAAGAGGCACAAAAGTGTCTTGTGAGAGAAAGAGTGCTCGGTGATGGAGTGGATCCCATGGGAAATCGGGGGTAGTTAATTCCTCGAGGATGTCTTCATCACAGTGCAACTATCAAGAATATAGTGGATCCAGGGGAATAACATTGGTGACTGTCACCATGTGGTTGTTTTCTGGTGGTGATGATGTAGAGGGGATATCGCAAGGAGGTTGCGATGGTTCACTCAACATAAACCAAATATTGAGATATTATGGGTTAAAAATGGTGGCCAGGCGTAAAATTTACGTGGGTAAATGAACTGGAGAATTGTGGGGGTTGGGGTGGAAATCCTCCTCTAGGCTATCGACGAACCATGGAGGAGTGGGAAGTCCCTCAGGCTCGGGGGAGAATATATAAACAATATTGGGAGAGGGAGTAGGGGGAACTACCGGCATCACCGGAAGTGGGGTGATGGTAGGATTGGGAATAATGGCCAATTGACGATGCCTATACTCAATGATTGTAGGAAATTGATATGTGAAATGATCAATTGATTCACAGAGAGTTCAAGGACATCACATACGTTCATTGACAAAGGTCGTGACATAGTGGATGTCAGTGACATGCATGTGAGATGATGCAGAAGGAGGAGGTTCTTCCTGGAAGCTCTGGTGGACTACCATTAATGTCTATTGAAATTGACGTAATGCTGAGAAATGGTGGGTGTAATGGCCATACTAAGAACAAATGGCACATGTGAATTTGGTTCACAACCCTTTGCTACCTATGTTAGGGGGCGCAGTACTAGTAGAACTGGAGGACATGATGAGTGGTGTCGGTGCCCATGAGCGTTGAATTAAATTGTGTAGCTCGGGGATAGATGGGCACTTATTGGTGGGGTGTCCATATTTCTTGCATAGTGCAAAAGGAGGCTAAACTCATGGTGGAAGTGGAGTGTTGGGCTCTTTATTCTTTCATCTTTCCTTAGTTGTAGCAGGGGTGCTAGTGAGTAGGGGTGTGGGTGAAATGGTCGGGGTAAGTATTGGAATATGCATCAAGATTCCTTCTATTTAAGGAGGGAGGGATGGTCGAGGGACCATCTCAGGTGGATGTAGATACCATACGGGAATTTCCAGCACCATATTGGGAAGGGTAAGCGTTGCGGCTACCTGGAAAGCTTGTACACCCGGTGGTGGGTAAAAGAAGGGGATTTGAGTAATGGCTTGGGGGACTGTCTCCCAAATCGGGATGTATCCCTGTGGGAGGGTATAATTAGGAATAGGAGGAGCTGGAGATTTCTCAAGGGATTCCTGAGGAAGGAGATCTGCGATTAGTGGGACATCAGATAGTAATGAAGCCTCTGTGGGAGGAAGGGTATCTCTAGTTTATGTTCCATTAGATGAGATGACACATACTTGTGCCGATGGATGTATGAGTGAAGGTGCTCCATGGTATGTCCCTAGCAAGGATGGGTCTTTGAAAATTCTAGGACCCATTTTGATGAGTGGGTAAGCCTCAAGATTAGTGCGAACAAAGGGTAAGATATTATCGATGTTGGAGGAAGGGTTGGGCTCGTAATGCAACACTTGGTCGATAGTGACCATGTTCCCGTTATGGGGGAACATCATTGTATGGAACATAGAAGAGACCACAACCTTCATTGCATACATGTAGCTACACCCAAACAAGATGTTATAATCTAGTGGAGCATCGATAACTTCAATGTCAATGATGATAGTTTTTCCCCCGAGTTCAACGGGGACATTTTGAAAGATCCCTTTAGGAGAGGATGTTCGTCCATCATAATCTCTCAAAGTGATGGTTGATGGTATGAGTTCGGGGGAACCCAGTTTCTTCCATACGGTTTTGGACATGATGCATGTGGATGCACCTTCATCAATGATGCAGCGGTGAACTGTGATGTTCCGGATTTTAACCAGTATTTGGAAAGCGACCAGAGAGGGGAGATGGGATTCTCCACTATCAAGATCAAAGGTGATGAGGTGAGTATCAGCAAGTTCGACTGCCCCGAGGGTGGAAAGTAATGACTTTCATTGAGCAGGACAAGTTTGAAGGAATTCTAAAACTGACATGCCAATAGGAGATTGTGCCAAGTCATCGACCATACTGTAATTGTGTGTTGCCCTATCCTGAGAGTTGTTGACATTTTGTCATAATGGGATGCAAGGAATATGAAGGGGTGGTTCAGTATTAGGGTGAATAATCATCAAAGGTGGTCTAGTTGTGACTGGGGCTGATTCTGAGGTAGTGGGAGCAAAGTTAGGGGGTGCGTTGTATTAATGACTGCGCGTTTGTAGAAGGACTTATTCCTCACTAGTGAGGAGGATAGTGCGATCTATAGGAGTGCCTAGGTTGGTGTACTGTCCCATCTGTGGTGGGGCCAGATGTATCTATTGTTGGGTGTTCATTACCCCTTGGTGTTGTATGGGGTTTTGTAACACATTTGGGGGGGGTTATTGCACATATTGTTGTGGGGCCTGTTGGGGAGAAGGTAGTACTGGTGGACATGGTCCATTTCTGTATTCTTTCATTCGTTTAAAGTCAGTAGTTTGAGGGAAATGGTGATTATAATAACCATACTCACCACAAAGGTCGCAAGGGAAATTTGTACGAAGATTGTTGTTATTCTTCCCTTGGCGTTTGTTTTTATTTCCCCCTTGGGGGTTCTGGTTCCCCTAATTCTGGTTTCCCTCGAAAGGTTGGTTCTGTTGCGAATGGTTTTGGTTCCCTCCTGGTCCTAGATTATTATTGTTTCATTTTTTTCCTTTCTTTTTTGCATTATTCAACTGATGGGTCAGATTTTCTATATTTACTTGTTCAAAATTTTGATATGGCTGAATAGGAGAGGGATGAACAAAATTAACCCCAGCATGTGGTTGTCCTTGTGGAGAAACAATGGGTTGGGGAGGACCAGGAAATGGGAAGTACGGATTATGTTGTGGTAATGATTTGTAGGGTACATAGGAAGGCGTGGCACTTTCACTAGTGCTTAGGTTGTAAGAAGAGGTAGAGGTATTTCTAGAACCAGGTTGAAAAACTAGGCACGTCATGGGGGTCGGTGGGGGTCCACTTATGGGTGGAGGAGGGGGAACAGGGTATGGTTGTTGATAGGGGGGAGGAGGATAATAAGGGGGTCCTCCATATACCGACAGATATTGAGGTGTTTCATACATAGGTGGTTGTTGGAGGTGTGGATTGTGGTGTATCATGGTACCAATCAATCCATCTATGGAGTGAGACATCCCAGGTTTGTCTTGGATGAATGGCACGAGTCTCAGGGTGTTAGGTAGTACCGTATATAAGTATCCTGATTGAGAATAAATGAGATCAAAATGTTGAGCCCTGCTGATGGCTTCTTCTTTAGACTAAGGGAAGGTGGTGGCCACATCTTTGGCAAGGAGGGAAACAATGGATTTGAGAAACCAATTAAGGAATTTTTGCTTGGTGGCTTTTGCTTTGCATAGACTACATCGCTGACGCCATTCGTGGATGTGGTCAGTGATGTGGGTAGCAGAGGTTTCTTTAAACTCTGAGAGTAATTACAGACCATTGTCATGACGGATTGGTAGTTGAAAGAAGGTCAAAAATTCTTTGGCCAAAGATTCAAAGGTTGTATGGGACCCAGATTTTTCTTCTATATACCACTTGGTTGATGGGCCAGTGAGTGTGTGTTGAAATAACCTCAATCGGACAGAGTCATCCATGATGTTGTTTGAAGAGCACCATAAGTGGAAGGTCATGATATGGTTGGCCGGGTCATCTCTTGCTTTTCCTTCAAACTTGGGAATTTAACGACCCCCCCCCCCCNCATGCTATGATGCCAATCGGTAACATTCCCAGCCATCAGGCCCAGCCATGCTACTCTAGGGAACACTTTCATTCCCATACTATGGAACATACAGTAGCATACCCAGTAGTCAACTAAGCAATGCCACCTAAATTCACTCTTTAGACTACATGCAACTAAAACATATACATACAACACGCTCGCGGAAGCTTTACATCTAAACATAAACAAATAATTACTTTCTGTAACATACGACTTTTATATTAAAATAACATTAATTACCGATATGCATCATTTACAGGAAATTACCCATAAGCACACAAGCAATCATAGTCACATATATGATAAAATCGTAACATAGGCATGTAAATAACAAAACATCATATCCATATATCATACAATTGGTACTTATCTTAGAAAGTTTGTCTCTAACTTTTTACAGACCGTCCATGAACCTCCTAGCCATAGACTACACTGTTCATCACTCTCAACAGTGAATCACCCCCAAGCTGGGACTGAACTCTACCCAGGGTAAAGGGATTCCTATCCAGGCTAAGGCTCATGGAAAATAGGAAAGACTCTATCTCAAGTGCTCACTCAACTAATAGCCTACAACCTCTCATTCCCCACATGCCTATCCCACTCAAGGAAGTGTGCCCCTTCTCTGCTCAATAGTCCCTCGGCTGCCCCACTTCCCTTCCAGGGCTTCAACAACGGGCCAGACCAGAAGTCTCAAAGCATTGTAGCTGCAGTTTAGCACCTATGGAAATCAATCCCCAACAATTCTCTCTCTCAGAGAACTGCTCATGGGCTTGATAACCCACTTCAGCAATCCTTCTTGAAGATAACCAGGTACACCAACCAAAAAGGATGGGGAAACATGCCTCGGAAAGGTGAAATGGTTGTCTCAAGGATAATGGAATGTATGAGTGAAATGGTCATGGAGTCATTGACTGGATAACTAAGTGTGTTTTGGAATCACTGTGAGTTCTTTGTCAAAAGTGATGGTCAGCCCAATGGTCCCCCCATCCCCTGTTCCTAAGGTATCTGTGAGAAAAATCCCCCCTTGAGCTAAGTTTCCCCACTATATGAATGCATGTACCCAACTTGACACTTGTCATATTGGAAGTTACTTTTGTCCACTTGTCCCCAACTTTAGAACTTAGGATAAACTAATTATCCATACATTATGTTTTAAGAAATATTAATATAATATTCCCTTGACTTTTGGCCCTCCCTTTCCCTAACTAGTGAATTTCAGTCCCCCATCTCTTTTATCGTGGTCGGTTTGTGCACAGTAATGTATTTTATATTAATCATGAGTCATGTACAAAGTAGGTGCTCTAACCTTTAAAATCTAGGCGCGTTGGCCTAATTCCAAGACATAAGCATTCTGGCTTATAATACTGGTTCACCATCCTATAATGCATATTATATACACAAAGGTTCGTTGACCTTAATATTGTGTGCACTTAGTTATTGTGCATTGTATCCTTTGTATTTACGGTTGCGTGCACCTTAGTTACTACACACGGTATTTAGAAATGTGCACATTACATCCCTTTACTACGCAGTATATGCGTGCACCATGCCATGAAAGATGTATTACAAACATGATGTCTAAACATCTCACTAGATTAAATATACTTGGATTATATTTACATTTGGGTTCGGCTGAGGGATATTACAATCCCCTCCCCTTATTTATGCACTGTCCTCAGTGCATCATGTACCCATATACAACAAAATTCTCAAAATTCTTCAAAAAGATGCGGGTATTCTGCCCGCATTGCATCCTCATGCTCCCAAGTAGTGTCTTTAGGTCTGTACTAGGTCCATTGGACCTTTACAAGACATATGGCTCGATTCCGAAGTTTTTTGATTTTTCGATCCAGGATGCAGACCGAATGCACTTGGAAAGCGCCTTCTTACTCCACCTGAATAGCATTCCAATCAATAACATGATTAGCATCAAGTATATATTTCTTTAGCTATGATACATTGAAGACATTACGAAGAGACATAGATGCAGGCAATGCAATCATATAAGCAACTGGACCAATCCTCTCTAGGATTTCAAATGGTCCACAAAATCTGGCTGCTAACTTGGTGCAGCTTCCCCAGCTTCAAGGAGCTCCTATTATCTTTCACTTTCAGGAAAACATGATCACCCACTTTGAATTCTTCATGGATTATGTTTTTATTAGCATAAATTTTTTGTCTGTCTTGGGCAGCTTTCAAATTTTGCTTAATTTTTAACATTTGGTCCTCCATCTCCTTGAGCAATTCTGGCTCGACTACTGTTCTATCAGTTGGGTTATCCCATCTTAATGGAGTGTTTCACCTTCTTCCATAAAGTTCTTCAAATGGGCTCATCTTCACTGATGCCTGATAACCATTATTGTAAGCTAATTCTACCAAGTGTAGGTAGTCTTCCCATTTCGATGGTTTTTCCATCACATACATTCTCAACATATCTTCTATCACCCCATTCACTCTTTCTGTTTGTCCATCAGACTCGGGATGATAAGATGTACTAAAGTTCAGATTCATTCTGAATCCTTTGAACAATCCTTTCTAGAAATTTGAGGTGAATTTTGGGTCTCTATCAAACACAATCGTTTTAGGAATTTCGTGCAACCGTGCCACTTCATGAAAATATCAGTGACATCTGCTGCCTTGTGAGTAGTTTTTAGTGGAATAAAATGGGCAACTTTTGTAACCTTGTCCACCACTACCATAATCGAATCATGTAGCCTGCCTGTTCTGGGCAATCCCATAATAAAATCCATTGTCACCACTTCCCATTTCCATTCAGGAATGGGCAAAGGTTGCAGCAATCCTGTTGGGTGCCTATGCTCTATTTTAACTTTCTGGCATTCCATACACCTAGCAATGTATTCTGCAATTTATATCTTCATACCTGGCCAAAAGTATTGGCTCTTGACCACTGCTACGGTTTTCTGATATCCAGGGTGCCCTTCATAAGGAGCATTATGCATCTCATGCAAAATTATACATTTCAAGTCCTGGACATTTGGTACAAAAATTATGTTCTTGTGCAACAGTATTCCATCTACTCCCAACTTATAGATATCCATCTTCTAAAGTATCTTACCTCGTTGTAGCATTGCTACCAATTCTCTGTACTACAGATCTGTATTTATAGCTGATCTGAAAATAGAAGGATGATTTGTTATGCTATGCAAGCACCCTCTATTTCATTAAAATAAACTTTGCAAGACCTTGCTTCATGTGTTAAAATATGCCAGATAAATTATGTGCTAAGTTTTATGCTTCTTCTTTTAAATGTTCATGTGTGAGGAAATGTTCTTTTAAATGGTTAAATATGTACTTTAAATAAATACACAACAACATAACTTGCAACAAATAAACCATCAAACTCACAACAAGAACAACATGATAAAGGAGTTCACCCCTCTCTGAGCTACATCTCCTTGAGCCTCCATCAATGGACTTGGCTCTCTGGGATTAATTTGTCAAAAGTTCTTTTACAAGCTGCTGATCAACTCCAATGGAAACTCTGACTGTACCATTGAGATCGGAACACATAAAAACCCCAAAAATGACTAATAAAAATCTGAAAACGGATCATGGCTCATCCGGGCATGATCTCTTCTACATGTGGCCATAAGCTTCACTGAGCTTCTCTTTGGAAAAAACACCTGTAAAAGTCCTCAAAAGACTCTGAAACCTATCCCAATGTGTTTAGAGCATAACAATTAGCCAAAAATGACTATTCAGTCACAGAAAACAAACTTAGACTCACCAAAACATGACCTCAATCAATGAGGGCTTCAAGCTCCATAGAGCTTGCTGAAACTTCAATGGTTAAAAACCTGCAAAAGAAGTCTTCAAATGGCTGTGAAAATAGTTCCAATGGATTCAGAACATCCAAAAACACCTAGCTGGGATTTTACGACACCTCATTCGGCCAAAAAGTGACGAAGATAGGCCTCCTTCCATTCTCTTCCTCAAGCTTGTTGTCTCTGGTTCGCCAAAACACACCTCTGTGTGTTCTGATTCAGAACACACTCCAAAACGCGTGCTTAAACCCAACACCGGGCACAACCGCATAACGGTGCAAACTATCAAACAGTTATGGGTGCACCAGCCCCTAACCGTCAAACTCCTGGGCACATGTGGTCACCATAAGACCACGCGCAAATACAAAAAGGGCTAACCTTTAAAGCCAACAGTTAAGCGCCAAGTGTCGAGCGCATTTTAAATCATTTGAAAAACCAATTTAAAAACCCACGCATACTCACGAAAGGTCATATGGTAATGTTATATGATCGGGGGCTATGACTCCGATTGTAATACCAAAACCCACGCGCACTTTAAACTGTGGTCATATGGATTAAAATGTATGCGACCGAGGCTGGGGCTAAGCCCTAGCCCAAACGTGCCCCAAACCACATTTCAATGCAATTTAAATAAAATTAAAACCATATGTTAAATAAGGACCACCGTGTGGGCTAGTGGTAGCCCACACACTACCAAAGCGCTGCTAAAGGGGGAGGTCCGGGGTTTGATCCCCACAGACTCCATATTATTTTGACCCAATAACCAATTCAACGGTGCCACATGGCACCACACCATTAACCAAAATGATGCCACGTGTCACAATGTGATTCGCCCAAATCTGCCAGCCAATCTGAAACTACCATGTCAGCATATTCCAACTCAGCTCTGCTATGTCACCTCTGCGACATCATCCTGTACAGACTGTACGAACTGCACAGTCAATGTCCCTTTTTTTTACCTGTTTGACGATTCGAACAGATTGCGATATCTCTCTCTCCCAATGTTCGTTTGAACCCAAACAAGTTGCGTTGGGTTCATGATGACGAGGGCTATGCTCTTGTTAGCTTTGAGGAAATTCTGAGAATGTTGATTTTTGAGCTAAAATTTGACCCTTGGTCCAAATTTTGATCACACCTTCCCACTGAAAGGATTTTGGACCCACAAAATCTTATGATTATCTGTTTGAGATTCACTACTCGTCTGCTTTCAAGTTCTATCAACTGATTCTACTTGAAAAGTCTTTTTGACAATCACCTGGATACTTTGACATGCCTTGCACTGCAACTGGCTATGTCCCTCAACCACTGTTCTCTGGCTGCTGCTGACCCACTGTTCTCTCTGTGCTTGGAAGACTACCAACCTTCCCACTGAGAATCAAGTCCCTCTTTTTAACTCTTTGACGTCAACACAATCAGCTCTCCAATGGCTGCAAAAACTTTCCTACGACATCTTGTCACAAACCAAGAAAACCATCAATCTTGAAAACAAATTTATACAAGACTGAAAATGATGCCAACAAAGTCTCTTTGCTCTTCAAGAAAATGGTCACATCGTGTACTTCATCAAAGTACATGGTGTTTTCCTGCATCTTGGTGTACTCAAAATCAACTTACAAGTCAACAAACACCATCGACTAAACACAAGTCGAAAAAAAACATGATCGACACAACATAGTCATCAGACAATCATCGACACAAGTCGAAACTCATTTGAAACATATCAACCTTCCAAAATGACAAGTTGATAAACATGATACACAATCATGTTACAATCATGAGTCATTCATGATGAACTATCACCAGTTCACTGTTTACTCATACACAAAAACAAATGTATGTGCATGACTCTTCAACTCTCCTTCCAGTACAAACATAAGTACATAAACCCCGTAACACATGGGTACATAAGAGCTAAATATGAAAAAGATATATGGCTGTAACAAGTGAACATCATATCCATTTTTTAAATCCTCCTGGCGAAGTTGTGCAACAACAAGAATGCCTTCACACGAATTGCATTCACATGCAAACTTGCATCAT
>SNQJ01S0143866.1:14748-39130 GCA_010110895.2 Picea sitchensis
TGTAGCCAATTGTACCAACCAAGATTTTCCATGCCTGCTTCTTGGCAATTGCAAACTTTCTACCATCTTAGGATCTATATAACTATGACTAGCTCCTGAATCAATCAAAATAGCAATGGTTTGGTTGTTAATCATACCTTATACTTCAATCATGTGTGATTGATATTCTGCTTGCTTGTTATCTAGGGCTGCATATATCCTTGGCACATTTTTTCCCATGTCCTCCACTATTTCATCTTGCTATACATTATAAACAATCCTTCCTTTTTCACCTCTGTGAGGACAATATCTGAATCTATGATCTCCTTTACAACCCCAACATTGAATAGGTGGTTGCTTTGGCCTTTGTCCTTCTGCCTCTATCATTTTTTACTCTTTAGAAGTTGGTGGTCCCTATGGACTATTTCTGAAAAATGATGGTTTAAATCCTTTCTTCCTCCGATCCACCTTGACCATCTTTTTGTCTTCCCAAGGATTTTGGAAAGCTGGCCTTGCTTTCTGCTGATCATATAGACATTTAGCTCACCTTACGGTCTCTTCCAATGTCTTGGGATCATCATATTGTATTTTTTCACTGATGAATGTTGGAAATCCACTCAAATACCTTTGAATTTTCATTGTCTCATCCTTGATGAAGGAGACGTACTTCAACAGTTCTAGGAATCTTCTTTCATATTCATCTATGGTCATACTTCCAAGTTTGAGTTCAATGAACTCTTTCATTTTCTTGTCATAATACCTCTTAGTCAAGTATTTCTTCTCAAAATACTTCTTAAATTCCCTCCAAGTAACGCTCTTCTCTTTAATGTGATGTACTTGCACAAGTTGATCCCACAACATGGATGCCTTTCCTTTGAGTTGATAGATGGGAATTCTACCCTCTACATGGGAAGAATAATTGTGTAATTGAAAATACTTCCTCATGCACATCAACCATGTCTCTGCATCTTCATCCTTATTGTTCTCACCATCAAATGTAGGAGGTTTGATTTTGTTCATTTATCCTTGTAGCTCATCCACACTAGACCTCTTGTGTTGTCTGACATGGGATGGAATTTTGCTGCTACCTACTCTTTTCTTGGAATGCTTTAGGGAGTGATGGTGGTGTCTGCTAACATTTCCTGATCTCTTTTTCTCATCTAAAGGTTTGTGACTTCCAGATCTACTTGAGTCACTCTCCTTAACCAATTTATTCTCTATTCTATTCAAACCTTCCAATAGATTCATGTTGAAGTCATCCTATTACTCTTTATATTTCATAAGCCTTTCATTACCAACTTTATGGATTTGGACATCCTTCTACAAACTCTTAATGGTCTCAGCCATATTCATATCTTCATTCCTTTCTTCTCCATGTCCATTGGAGTTCATTCCTTCCATGCCCAAATGGACATCCATCCCTCTGCTCTTCTCTGGATGACTATAATTCCCCTGTGCCTGTTCCATTCCTACGGACTCTGCACTAGTATGACTTGACCGAGTTGTTGTTAAATCTACAAAATGTGCAACCATCGAAACTAATTATACTAACAAATCAACAATTCATGAGAATATGCACCATTTCGATTCAACATACACATCAACATTATCACTCCCATTTTCCTGGTATTATCACCATGAAAATTCTAGATAAGACCCAAGTCTCAAGAACGCTGACACGCGGTGTCTTCCGGGATACACTTGCGCAAGAAGGTGGTTTTGTCGAAACCACTTTTGCCAATATGTGATATTACGTGTCTCAACATGTCAAATCCATGACTCGTGGAGCGGGCGATGGCTAGTCATCACCCTACTTCATTCATTCGGTACTTCACAACCATGCGACATTAGCTGAATCCCCCATGTAATGAACTTAAAATCTAATCATTCGAAATGGATTGGCCGAGCATGGAAACCCAATGCTCTTTGTACGTAATTTGTCTGTGCTTCATAAATGGAGTTCTATAATTACCACTCCCCAAGTATGAAGATATCTGCGTATCCATAACCATAGTAATCTTCAAGCTGCTCAACTTCCTTCTCTCTATAAAGACACATTTCGATATCCCCAACTTGAGATACATGGACAAAGCTAAGTCGAGTGATACTGGTTATTCGAGCAACATGCTAGGCTTTCCTGCGAATAAGGAGGAAAGGGTCCTTGTGCACCTTCTAGAAAGTAGGTTCCACACATAGCTGGTTATAGACTCATGATTGGAAGTCAGGCTAAATTCCACTATAAAGGATTTAGTCATCAATAGGCCAGCCGCTAAGAAGAAAAGGAGTAAGCATCATAAGAAGGAGGAATCTATGGTTGAAGCGGCTGAAAGTGTTGGAGAAAATCAACTAGTCTGGTTAGACTCTTCTTTAAAGGTGGAGATCGCTAAGCTGAAGTAAGTATTCAACTAAGATAAGCATGTCTCAGGGAATTTTGAACAGCCGGTAATGGAGGTAAAGAATAAAAGATATGATAGGCCTATTCTTCAATGACCCTTTTTACAACAGGCTAACTGTTGTCATCACCCTTTTGTAATTTTGTGATTAATATGATTATATAAATACAGAAACATATTTTAGACTGTTTTATTACAATTTCTATCTGGTGATGTTATGACTCTTGTTTTCTTTTATAATAAGTTTTTCTTGTAATCTTATATTTTATTTTCATCTATCTAAATCGGAAGAAATTAAAAATTCAGAATTCTTTTTAATTAATGCTTCAATGCGGTTATGTGTTTATTTTTCTTTTATTATTATGAAATTTAAACTCAAACTCCTCGCCTTCCAAGCAACTTCGCACGCATTAACTTGACATGTTCATTTATATTATCGTGCATAGCAATATTACAAGGTAAACGCTTCTCCGTGCAACTAAATCTACTGTGCATTTCTTCTTCATCGTACCGACTACTTACGTGCACTACTCTGGCGTTGTGCGCCAATATCCACTGCGCACAGTTTCGATACTACGCACTGATATTCCACATGCATTTTCATCCTATGCATGCACCATGTCAATTTTAACATATTCCTTCATGCTCAAATATCTACGCACACTACTGAATACACCATTGTGAAACAACTTATACTCATACTTATGCGCGTACCAACAAAACTCCTCTGTGTTAAGAAATACTTGCGCACCCCATGTACACCTTACTATATGTGTGCTTACCACGTAAGGCTAATTTAAGTGCATGCATCTACACATAATAATATTTCGTGTGGCGCCACGATTTACCACGCAAATTGGCACGCCATGGTTTCCCACGCAGTGCCAAATTTACCACGCGTGCCAGTACGCCAACCTTTTCCAAGGACACTCTATGACCCTAATTCTGGTCACTTTGAAGTTACTTTTCTATGAATATTCACTTCAATTTCACCCTTCTGGCCCATCCAAGCTCAGTGTTTAACTGAGGCTCTGATACCATACTATAACGATCCCCCCCGACCAACCCGAGGCCAGGGTATGCCACTCCAGAGAAACCACTCATGCTTTGACACCAGTCGGTAACATTCCCAGCCATCAGGTTGGGCCATGCTACTATAGGGACCACTTTCATTCCCATACTGCGAAACATACAATAGCATACCCAATAGTCAACTAAGTAATGCCACCTAAATTCACTCTTAAGACTGCATGCAACTAAAACATATACATACAACATGCTCACAGAAGCTTTACATCTAAACATAAACAAACAATTACTTTCTTTAACATACGAATTTTATATTAAAATAACAGTAATTACTGATATGCATCATTTACAGGAAATTACCCATAAGCACACAAGCAATCATAGTCACATATATGATAAAATCGTAACATAGGCATGTAAATAACAAAACAACATATCCATATATCATACAATTAGTACTTATCTTAGAAATACTGTCACCAACTACTTACAGACCGTCCACGAACCTCCCAACCATAGACTACACTATTCATCACTCTCAACAATGAATCACCCCCGAGCTGGGACTGAACTCCACCTAGGGTAAAGGGATTCCTATCTAGGCTAAGGCTCATGGACAAGATTAAAGACTCCATCTCATGTGCTCACTCAACTAACATCCTATAGCCTCGCATTTCCCACATGCCTGTCCCACCCAAGGAAGTGTGCCCCTTCTTTGCTCAACAGTCCCTCGGTTGCCCCACCTCCCTTCCAGGGCTTCAACATCAGGCTAGACCGAAAGTCTCAGAGAACTGTAGCTGTAGTTTAGCACCTACAAAAATAAATCCCCAACAATTATCTCACTCAAAGAACTACTCACGGGCCTAACAATCCGCTTCTTCAATCCCGCTCCAAGCTAACCATGTACACCAACCAAAAAGGATGGGGAAACCGGCTTCAGAATGGTGAAATGGTTGTCTCAAGGATAACAGAATGTATGAGTGAAATATTCATGGAGTCATTGACTGGATAACTAAGTGTGTTTTGGAATCACTATGATTTCTTTGTCAAAAGTGATGTTCAACCTGATGGTCCCCCCTTCCCCCGTTTGTAAGGAATCTGTGAGAAAATCCCCCCCTGAGCTAATTTTCCCCACAATATGAATGCATGTCCCCAAGTTGACACTTGTCATATTGGAAGTTACTTTTGTCCACTTCTCCCCAACTTTAGAACTTAGGATAAACTAATTATCCATACTTTATGTTTTAGGAAATATTAATATAATATTCCCCTGACTTTTGGCCCTCCCTTTCCCTAACTGGTGAATTTTAATTTTTAGTTCCCCATCTCTTTTATCGTGGTCAGTTTGCACGTAGTGATGTATTTTATATTAATCATGATTCATGTACAAAGTAGGCACTCTAGCCTTTAACATCTAGGCGTGATAGCCTAATTCCAAGACATAATCATTCTGGCTTATAATACTAGCTCACCAGCCTATAATGCATATTATATACACAAAGGTTCATTGACCTTAATATTTCGCTCACTTAGTTACTGCGCGTTGTATCCTCTATCTTTAAGTTTGCGTGCACCTTAGTTACTACACGCGGTATTCAGAAATGTGCACATTACATCCCTTTACTGCGCAGTATATGCGCGCACCATGCCATGAAAGGTGTATTACAAACATGATGTCTAAACAGCTCAGTAGCTTAAATATACTTGGATTATATTTACATTTGGGTTCGGATGAGGGATATTACAGGGAATGTCTGAAGGGAGTTTGGTAGGCATCATGGGCCATGTGGGGTCATGCAATATAGGATCATTGGTGAGCTTAGTCAGATCCGGTATGTTGAGAAAAGCCAAGTATGGCATCTAGGGTTGTGGTGGAGGATTAGTTCCAACCATGGTGGGAATGTTTTGTGTACCTAACCCTGAAAGAGGGTTTGTTCCATCCATGGTGTGAGTGATGTGTGTCCCTGACCTGGGGGCTAGGTGGGGTTGTAATTCCTCTTGGGGAAGAAGTGTCCCCCCACTTCCTTGTACAGGAAAGTGGGTGGATGGTTGATCTTGGGAAGTGGACCCAAGTAAAGTGGAACCAAGAAAAGAGGATCCTAAGATAGTAGCACTCACAGGAGTGTGAGAAGGTGGATCTGATGAGTTGGCAAGACTAGGAACTCCCCCTAGAATGGCAGGGAGATTTATCAAACATATGGAATGACGGGGATTATGTGGGTACCCCATGATGTTCGACTAGCAAAGTGGATGTGTGCAAATGGTGATGAGAGAAATTAATGAACAAGAGACTTTGTATAACTTGGACCTTCACAATATATCTCACAATCGTATGTAATCACAAGAGTATCATATATAAATCAATTTTGATAAAGAAGCATACATGTGGGTAGGTAGGTTTTGTCCACGTGGAGAACAAAGGAAACAAAAATGCTCATTTCCTAAAAGATGTAACATCCTTCCTCTCAAATAGCACTAGACCTTCCAATAGCACTCAACAATGGGGTCTGAAGCCACTGGAAGAGGAAATAGTGAAGGATGAAGTAATCAGTTATAATGAGGGGTAGAGGGTGAATATCTCGAAAGAGATGGAAATATTTCCCAATAGCCACACAAAATATGATCAAGGTGCAATTACAACCAACAATTTCCACCTAGGTAGATGTCCTAAACTTTGGTCACTAAGTACCTTGGTCAAAGTGCAACATTAAAATTTTTGACCTAATAAATGGGTCACGGGATGGATCCCATCTAAGAGGTGGGTGCCTCAAGGGGGGACACACAGAACAACTGGACCTCAGCCTTCAACCCTTCACGGGTATCTCCCTGCCTTATGGTGTAGGAACACTTGACTTGGAGCATTTAAAGTTCCCTATTTGACAACTTCTATTGTTTTGAAGATGTGAGAACCAGGTAATGGGGAGTTATTTGGATGCCTATCCCCGAGATCCTACCTAGACTAAAAAAAATATTTTGGCACCTCCTGTGGAGGAAAACTTAGTGAGTTTTGAGAAACAATTTAGCTGTGGTTGTTTGAGAGATTGCGGGTGTGAACCAATCTCGTTGAAGTTAAGTGGGAGTGGATAGTTTTGTCAAGAAAAGGGTGGGGTGTTTCAGGATCCCTTTGGAGGAAACTTACTTCAACCTCCACATTTCGAGATGAAAACTATGTGAGTGAATAGTGACTTTGTGTGTAAACCAGTGAAAGTGTACCAAATTTTTAATAAGTTAGGTATCGCCTTGCTGCGTGTAGACTTTGTGTGGTCCTTACAAGTCTTGATTACCTAATTAACTAAATTCCATTGGTACAACCTTGCGGAATTTTAAAGTCCCTAGAGAACTAGCATGTGGACATATGGGTCCTTACTAATCCTTTAACTCCCTAGTGTGATTTAATCTAAGAAATATTCAAAAACTATCCTAGATTGTGGGCATGTGGGCATGTATGGGCCGCTTACAAAACCTTTAAACTTCCCTAGTTTTTTAATCTAAGAAAGTAAATTTCAAAAACTATCTTATCTTTGTAGCATGTGGGCATGTATGGGCCCTTACAAACTTAAGATGTTTTTGAAAAAGAAAACTAAGAGGAGTCCCGAGGGGGCTGTTGTCCTCTCCTAAATATTTTGTCTTTAAGGGAGATGAAATTTTCCCTTAATCGTTTTTTCTGATTCTCAAGATCACTTTATGGTGCGAAAGAAGAGCATACTCAAATATTGATGTCTAATTTTTGGTCCCAATGCAAGTAGTTATACATGTGATATTTGAATGATTCCAACTTAATTTTTTTTTTTTTTACAATCAAAGGAAGCCATCCATGTGGGAAAATGAGAGCAAAAAGAGGGAAAAAATATGGATTTTAACCTCCTAAGTGCTTATGTTTTGACTAACCCTTCATGTGGAGAGGGAATATAAGTGTGGTGCATATTACAATATGCATAGAATCAACCTTAAGAAAGCTATGGGCCTCCAACATATCACAAAACCCTTACAATGTATAATTTTCTGGATAGATGCGCGGGTCGCATAGTAAACAGAGGCACATTGGGCTTCAATGCGTAAATTAAAAATGAATTTTTGGTGCATTTCACATAATGCACTAAGAAACACAGTGATTTTAGCGCACGTGCTCGGAAGACGTGACTATGTGTTAAAAAACACGCGCACTTTCTATTACACGGCCGTGAAAGAAATTTTGGATGAAATTCTCTCAACTTAGCTCTGAATTTATCTTTTTGCAGGCAGGCATGGGCCGATTATGGTTCCTACAAGTTAAACAAACCAAAATGAAGTGCACAAACAACCTAAATGGTGGGGAAATTGATACCTATCCCTAGCGGAGTAGCCAATCTGTTGCATCCCTTTCGTCACCTAAATGAGAAAAATAAGGATGCTTACAAGTCCAGTTGGGTTAGCTGGACAAGACAACATTGAATGCAAGAGTTTGAAACATCAATCATAATAAATAAGCAAAGAACTAATATAATAACAATAAAATAAACTAAACTAGAGTGCATAAGGTAAATATAAAAAGAAAATAAACAACATGTATGCCACCAATAGATAAGTTGTATTAGTGGGAAAACACCAAAGGGAAAGGGAGACTATGGGTCCCCTCTTCCTCAAAGGGAGGGCTCTTGAACCCCCAATGATTGAGCTCTTCTTACAAGTAGGAAACTAAAAGGAAATGGTGAATAAAATCCAAAGCACATTCACTCAAGAGGTGATATGAATGGCTAAGTGAAATGATGCTTGTATGCTCTTGATGAGAAAAGAGGATTCTCCAAGAGAATATAGGCAACATAAAAATACAAATGACTTCCTTGAAAATATAGTGCACCCATGGCCTCTTTTTATAGAAAAGATTTGAGGCATTATTCAACTAGTCTTTAGTGTGAACAAGGGGCTCTTTAGGGCGCTCTTAGGTCTTTGACCATCCCCCCACTCGGATTTAGCTCGGATTTGGGTGTCAAATCGACTTGGGAGATGAACTAGAAGTGGGCGAAAGGCCGACCAAAATCATAAATGCATCTTCTGAGGTGTGAACGGCTTTTTGCATCCACAGTCACGCATCGGGCACATATGCGCTTTTCCGGCGCTATTCGACTGTCGCACGTGCGCATGCTACCTTTGTATCTTTACCGCATGATGATTTTTTAATCAGTTGTATAGTTTTTTGCCCTTTGGAAATGCATTTTATGGGCCATGGATGAACTAATGGGTGTTTTGAATATGCTATATTCCTGTAACCATTTGTCGATGAAATTCCAGTGATAACAGGGTGTACTCATGAATATGCAGACAACTCCAATTTGTATGCTATAGTACCAATCTTTTGCAACACCTTATAAGGGCAATAGTACTTTGGTGATAATTTATTATCCTTCTTAGCGTTCTTGAAGGACATTTGTTTGTATGGTTGTAGTCTTAAAAATACCCAATTCCCTACCTAAAAACTTCTTTCACTACGATGATGATCTACTTTTTGTTTCAATTGATTCTACGCCATGGTCAGGTTGTCCTTTAAGAGTTGGAGAACTTGTTTTTGATGCTCAATGTGATTTTTTAGAGACGAAGAGATGGAAGGTGGATGATATCCATAGAGTGCCATAAATGTTTTCATTTTTGTTACAGTATGAAATCATGTGTTATACCACCATTCTTCCAAGGGTAACCACTTGAACCATTGTTTTTTTTTATCAGAGACAAAGCAACGAAGGTACCCAATATGAGCTATCTCAGTTTTTCCATCAGATTGAGGATGTTAATATGAGCTATGAGCAAATTGTGTACCCAAAGAAGAAAATAATTATGTCCAAACATTTCCAGTGAAGATGGGATCTCTATCACTTACAATAATATTTGGGCTTCCATGTATCTTTTGAAATGTCTCCATGAATGTTGTGGCAATTGTATTGGTTTTGAAAGGATGAGAGAGTGCACAAAAGAGTGTGTACTTGGTCAGTCTATAAAAAATCACCATGATGACACTCTTTCCTTCAGACTTTAGTAACCCTATGATGAAATCCATGGAAAACGCCTCCCAGCGTTGACTTGGGATGGATAATGGTTGTAAAATACCTGGGGTGTTAATTGTTTCCACCTTATTTTGTTGAAAAACCAAGCATTCTACCACAAACATTTGAACATCAGGTTTAAGCCCATCCTAAAAAAATTCATTCTTGACCCTATGGTATGTTTTCAAAAATCCTAGGTGCCCTCCTACCGGAGAGGTGTGCAATTCCAAGAGTACCTTTTGTTTGAGTTGGTATTTCTTACATAAATATAAGCAATCTTTGTACCATAGTGAATCATTTTTCCATGTAAATGTATCTGATGCACTGGAATCTTGATGCAACCTTTGAATGAGAGTTCACAGATTTTATTCATTCTTCCATTCATCCCTCACTTATATTATCCAATTAGGTTGGATGATAAAGATAGCACAGAGAAAGGCATCAACATATTCATCCTTTCTTGAGAGTACATCTACCACAACATTTTTATTCCCTTTTTTGTAGATAATTTCAAAATCATAACCCAACATCTTGGTCACCCATTTTTGTTATTCTTCTGAAGATAGTATTTGTTCCAAGAAGTATTTAAGACTAGCATGATATGTTTTGACGTTGAAGTGCCTACCTATTAGGTAAGGGAAGCATTGCTTCAATGCATATAGTATTTACATCATTTCCCTCTAATAAATGGGTTTGTTTAAGTCCTTTCCCTTGAGTAGCCGACTTTCAAAAGAAAGGGGCATTCCTTCTTGTATTAGAAAAACACCAATTCCATTTCCCAAGGCATCACATTGCACAATAAAGGTTTTTGTGAAGTCTGGTGTGGTCAAGATATGATCTTTGCACATCGCCTCTTTAAGTTGTTCAAAATATTGAGTTTCCTCTGGAATCCATGAAAATTCATCCTTATTAGTTAATGTCATTAAAGGTGCTTCTATTCTTCCATAGTTCCAAACAAACTTGTGGTAGTAACCTGTCAAACCCAAAAATCCTCTAATACTATTCAATGTTTTTGGAATTGACCAATCCATCATGTCCATAATCTTGTTAGGTTCTACCATGAAACCTTCATGAGATATAATATGACCCAAATACTCTACCTCCTTCACCCCAAATAAACATTTGGATGGTTTGGATTATAGTTGTTACTCCTTTAGTAGTTGTAGCACCTTGTCAACATGTCAAACATGATCCTCCCAAGACTTACTATAGATTATTATATCATTAAAAAATACTAATACAAATTTTCGAAGGAAGGGATTGGAAATGGAATTCATCAACCCTTGGAATGTAGAAGGTTTATTCGTAAGGCCAAAAGGCATGACAAAAAATTCATAATGGCCTTCATGAGTTCAAAATGTTGTTTTTTGGATATCTACTTCCTTCTTTCTAATCTAATGATACCCTGAATGAAGATCCAACTTTGTGAAGTATATTTCTCCATGTAGTTCATCTAACAATTCATCAATGATAGGAATGGGAAAATTATCTTTAATAATGATCTTGTTGAGCTCTCTATAATCTAGACACATACATCATCAACCCTCTTTCTTGAGTACCATTACCATCGGTGCAGAGTAAGAAATTTGTCTAGGTATAATAATGCTAGCCTCTAACATTTATTCAACCATACACTCAATTTAAATCTTTTGGAAATAAGGGTATATGTAAGGCCTGATGTTAGGAGGAACATTCCCATGAATTAGGTGAATAGCATCATCATGATTTCGAGTGGGTGGAAGACCTCTGGGAATATCTTCAAACACTTTGGAATGATTATCAATGATCCCTTGGAGATATAGGGGAATACATGGCTTAGATGTTTGAAAATCTAGTGAGCATAGTTGTACAATTACACCCTGATGCCCCTTTTTCAATAATTTTTTCATGTCATTAGAGATTATCACCTTACTGTATTTCCCTATGATGCCCCTTAAATCAATTTCTTTTCCTTCCAAATAGAATTTCATGAAAAGTTCTTGAAAATTAAAATCCATTGTTCCCAATGATTGTAACCATTGGACTCCTAGTAGGACATCAAAACCACCCATGGGTATAACAATCATTTGACTATTCATTACATATTCCCCCATAGTAAGATTTATCTTATGGCATTTTCCTAAGCAATTGATAGTTCCTCCATTTGCAATCATTACTTGAAAATCTGGCGCTGGATATATAAAGAAATTGAGAGCTTTGACTAATTTATAGTGAATGAAATTATGAGTACTACTATAATCAATTAGGACTATTATATTTTTATTTTTGATATATCCTTCAATATTGAGGGTTTGAGGAGTGTTAATTCCAGCCAATGCATTACATGATATTGTGGGAGTCAACTCTCAGGAAAAATATCTTCTACATTTTCATCTTGAGATGGTTCTTGTTATTGTTATTGTTCTTCTTCCTCTTTACAATCTATGTAGAATAATTTATTCTCACCACACTTATGTCCCTTACTGTACTTGTTGTCACAATTAAAGAATACAACTTTTTCTTTTATGTCCTCCAATTGTTGAGGTGTCAACCTTGTAGGTTGAGGTGTTTTAGAAGAAGGAATATTACTCTCTAGATAGATGTTAGGAGTGGTCCTTCTAGTAGCCATAGCCATATTTTTACTTTCAACATTTCTCGCCACCCTGAACACATCTTCCAATGATTTGGGTTCCCAAAGGTGAACCTAATGTTGAATGTTATCCTTTAAAGTTCTTGTGAATACATCAATCAGGTGCTCATATGGAATATTTTTCTACCTTTATATTCAATCTTTGGAAGTTCTCAATGTGCTCCACAACTGAACCCTTTTGCTTGATATTTATCAATTGGATAAAGAAAGTATTTCTCCTTGTATCCTCATAGTGTGCTATCATTTCTTCCGTGAAAATTGTCCAAGGGACAAGTGATTTTTGAGAAAAAATCCATCGATGCCACACAAATTGATTGGGTTATAAATATAAAGAAGCAATTAGTACATTTTGTGTGTGTTTCACATCATGTAGATCAAATAATTGATCCATATAAAGTATCCATGTCATTGGATCCTTTCCATCAAACTTCCTCATATTGATCTTAGAAAAGTGGTTGCTCTTCAACCCAAAGTTAGAGTTTCTCTAGTCTTGATTCATCTTCCTTTTGTCCTCATAATGAATTTCATGGGATACATTTTCACTTCCAGGTGGCCTCTCTATTAGGAAATTTTTCAATCCTTCCATGATCTCCCTTTTTAAACCATCCATCTTAGTATCCATTATTGCCTCCAACTTAGCTTCAGTTGAATCTGTCATCCCTTGTAGTTCATATTTTTTTATTGTCTTCTTTTATAAATCATTTATGTCCCTGCGCATTTATTCACCTTCATCAAGAGTCCAAGTAGGACTGTATAAAGGCTTATTTGGTGTAGAAGTTCCCTTTTTTGATGGCATGTTGAACAAGTATCACTTTTAAACCTTGATTTCTAGGTGGTTCTTCTAGACGATCTTTCTTATGTTGTATCTCCAAAATTTTGACCCTTATGGGTCTGAAAATTTCATTTTGTAGTTCTCTAATATGTATTCTCTGCAATTCCATAGGTCTAGTCAAAAATGTATGTGCCAAGTGAAAGTTATGGTAACTTCCCCACAGCTTGTTGATTTTTGTCCCTTCCAGGAGAGCGTACTTGTAGAGCGGTCCAATAGCACAATATCTGATATTTGATTCTGAAACTTGCACCAGAAATACTATAGACTGTACAATTCCCAATGCAATTAGTCTCACTTAATTTGGATACTCATTGAAGAAGATATCATTGTTTTACCCTGAACACTTGCTTGAGTCTAGTTAATATGACTAGTCAGCTACCCTATCTTACACAGGGTGCATCTACAAAAGTAGCATGACCCAGAAATTGAAATTTTTATAAAAGATACCTAATTAATGTATCTAAATATCCTCCAAGTTTCAAGGTATGAAAAATCATATAAAAAAATTTATAGTGAAAATTACACAATGACTAAATTCAATATGATTACATAACCCTATCTTACACATGCTATATTTCCAAAATTATAAGGCCTCAGAAGCTTAAATTTTAACCCAAAGTACCTTGATTCGTCTACTAAATATACTCCAAGGAGTTCCTTTCAAAACATTATAGTGAAAATTCCAAGGTGTCTCAGATGAAGCAGCGAAACCCCAATACCTTGAGCTTTGATTACCAAATGTTAAGAACCAAATATCAAAATAGCATAAAAAAAACCTCAGAATAAGTATTGAGTGCCTTGAAAACAAGATAATTTCAGGTAGTAAGTCTCTTTGAGGGGGGGAACCTCCTTATACACCACATAAATTTACCAATATAGGATGATTCCAAATGAAAAGGCCTCCTTGGTATATGTAGGAGACTAGGAGGTATAATTACAACTAATGGACCCAAGACGAAATAAATAAAATAACAATACTAATGTAATATGCCCCAATTAAGGGATAATGTGCCACTATGTATGGATTAACACTAGTCCCTATGGAGATTTTGTTGATTCCTCCTGCATCGCAAGATTTTGTCAATCATTATTATTGAGTCTATGTTGTCTGAGTTCTCCATATTTCTCATACTCTTGTTCAAAGGAATTTTAAATCCTGTGCCAGTCATTCTTCATAAATCTTGACTTTGCATGTCATCCATACACTCAGTGTATCTCAGAATCACATTATGAATTTGTTGTCCTACCTTGTACCTTGGGCCTACTTTCATCATTGGTAGGTAGCATTATGCTTGACGGATAATGACATTTCCTCATTGGTCGTTGAATGGGGGTTTCCCTTGTGTTATCACTGGAATTTCATTTACTCAAATGGTTACAGAGATACAACATATTCAAAACACCCATTAGTTCATCTATGGCCTAGAAAATGCATTTCCAAAAGGGGCTTTCAGTACAACTAATTAAAAAATCAGAATGCGCTAAAGATACAAAGGTAGCGTGTGCATGTGCGATAGTCGAATACTTGGCTGGAAAAGAGGAATATGCTCCTGATGCATGACTGTGGATGAAAGAAGTTGTACACACCTCAGTGGCATTTTGGGTGGTGCTTCCACCCGCCGGTTCATCTCCCAGATCAATTTGACACCCAAATCACGAGTTGAATTTGGGTGAAGTCTGGCGTCAGAGACCCTAAAGGTGCTTTCAGAGCCTTGTTCACACTAAGACTAGTTGAATAATGCCTCAAAGATTTTATATAAAAAGAAGACCATGGGTGCACTATATTTTCAAGGAATTCATTTGTGTTGTTATGCTACCTATATTCTCTTGGAGGGATCCTCTTTCCTCATCAAGAGCATACAAAGAACATTTCATTTTTCATTAATATCACCTCTCCAATTGAATATTAGCTTTGGATTTTCTTCTCATTTCCTTTTATTTTGTTACTTGTAAGAAGAGCTCAATGTGGGGGTTCAGAGCCCTCCCTTGGAGGAAGAGGGGATGCATGGGTCTCTCTTTGGTGTTTTCCCTTCATGCAAGCTTGTCCATTAATTGTTAGCATAAATGTTGTTTAATTTTTGTTCTATTTCTCTTATGCACTCTAGTTTGGTTTCTTTTATGGTTGGTAGCTTAGTTCTTTGTTTATTCATTATGCTTGATGTTTCTAACTCTTACATTCACTTGTTGTCTTTTCAAATGAGACTGGCGGACTTGTAAGTGTTCTTATTTTTCTCATTTAGGTGAGGAAAGGGATGCAACCAGATTAGCGACTCCACTAGGGATTGGTATCAATTCTCCCCCCATTTGGGTTGTTTGAGCACTTCATTTTTGGTTTATTTAACTTGCAAGAACCATAATCAACCCATGCCTACCTGCAAAAAGCTAAATATTCGGTAGGTTGAGAGAATTTAGGTCTAAAATTTCTTTCCGACAGTGTAGCAGCATGGGTTTTTAACCTGATGGGTGTCTTCGATCGTAATGCGCCACTGCTTTATTGTTTCGATTGCATTACATTACTATTTGTGCCAAAATCTCATATTTAATTTGTGCATTAGCGTTCAATGCGCCTCTATCTACTCTAAGACGGGTGCATCTGTCTAGAAAATTATACATTGTAAGGGTTTTGTGATCTCTTGGAGGCCCATAACCATCTTAAAGTTTGATTCTATGCAGATTGCATTATGCACCACACTTAGATTCCCTCTCCACATGGGGCTCACTTGGGGGTTAAAATCCATATTTATCCTCTTTTGCTTTCATTTTGCCATGGATGGCTTGCTTTGATTAAAGATAAGTTGGATTCATTCTAAATCACAAATATAACTACTTGCATTGGGACCAAAAGTTGCGTCAATCTTTGAGTATGCTCTTCTCTAGCACCATAAAAGCAATCTTGAGAATCAAAAAGCGATTGAGGAAAAATTTCATCTCCCTTAAAGATGAAATATTTAGGAGAGGACAAAAAACCCCTCGAGAGACCCCTCTTAGTTTATTTTTTTCAAACACATCTTAAAATTTGTAAGGGCCCATACATGCCCACGTAAAAGGTGGGGATAGTTTTGAATTTACCTTCTTATATCAAATCACTAGGGAATTTTAAAAGTTTGTAGGGCCCATACTTGCCCACATGTCCACAATCTAGGGCGGTTTTGAAGATTTCTTATTAAATCCACATAGGGAGTTAAAGGATTGGTAGGACCCATATGCCCACGTACTAGTTCTCTAGGGACTTTTAAAATTCCACAAGGTTTTACAATGGCATTTAGTAAATTAGGTAATCAATACTTGTAGGGACCGCACAAAGTCCACATGTAGCAAGGTGACACCCAAATTTATTAAAAATTTGGAACACTTTCACTTGTTCACACACAAAGTCACTATACTCACTCACATATTTTCATCTTGAATTGTGGAGGTTGAATTAGGTTTCCTCCAAAGGGATTCGAAACACCCCACCCTTTTCTTGACGAAACTATCCCATCCCATTTAATTTCAATGGGGTGGTTCCCGCACCCTCAATATCTCAAACAACCACAACTAAAATTTTCTAAAAACTCACTAATTTTCCTCCACAAGAGGTGCCAAAGAATTTTTTTAGCCTAGGTAGGATCTCAGGGACGGGCATCCAAATAACTCCCGTTATCACGGTTCTCACATCTTCAAACAATGGAAGTTGTCAAATGGGAACTTTAAATCCATCAAGTCAAGTGTTCCTACACCATGAAGCTGAGGAGATACCCATGAAGGGGTTGAAGGCAGTCACGGTTCTGTGCATCCCCCTTGAGGCACAAACCTCTTAGGCGAGATCATCCCGTGACCCATTTCTTAGGCCGAGAAAATCTAAATGTAGCACTTTGACCAAGGTACCTAGATTGATAATAGGTACAGGACAGCTAGGTGGAAATTGTGGGTTACAATTGCACCTTGATTGGATTTTATTAGTATTAGGAAATATCACTAGCTCTTTAGGGATATACACCCACCCTCTACCCTCGGTATAATTGATTACTTCATTTCTTCACTAGTTTCTCTTACGGTGGCTTCAAACCCCACTGTAGAGTGCTATTAAAGGTCGATTAACTGCCAGGAGAGCGTTCGTCTTTGGGACGAGCATTTTTGTTTGCTCCCATTGTGGACCAACCCACTGCATCAATTGATTTAGGATTGCGTGCGTCTTTATCAATTGATTTATGTATCGGTCTCTTCGACTACATGCGATTATGCGCGTTCTCTGTGTGAAGAGGTCCAAAAATCATAGACAAATCCTCTTGTTCATTTGTTTTCCTCATTGCCATTTTCACATCCACTTTGCTAGTCGAAAATCATAGGGGAACCAAATCCTCATCATTCGGTCTTTCTAAATCCCTCCCATTCTAGGGGAGTTCCTAGTCTTTCCAACTCAGTGACTCCACCTTCTCACACTCTCACAGCGGAATTGGCCAGTATCTTGGGATCCTCTTTGCTCAATTCCACTTTACTTGGGTCCACTTCCCAAAGGTCAACCATCCACCCACTTTCCTTTACAAGGAAGCCGGGGGCACACTTCTTCTCAAGGAGGAGGTACAACTCCATCTAGCCCCCTCCGCAGGTTTGAATTTTTCAAAACCATTCACACCATGGATTTGGAGCGAACCCTCTTGAGGGGTCAAGCACGCACAAAACATTCTCACCATGGTAGGGAATTAATGCCCCCACCACAACCCGGATGCCATGCCAGCTACTCAAAATACCAAATATGACTAAGCTCACCAATGATCCTATATTACATGACCCATGAAAGTACATGTGATACTGCCAAACTCCGCCAGGATTCGGTTTGGAAATGGGAGACGAATCGGCCAACCATATCATGACCTTCCACTTGACATAGCGGTAGGAATGTGGGATGACTTTTGGTTGAGATTATTTCAGCCACACACACTCCGGCCCATCGTCAGTGGCGGAAGATTAAGTTGGGTCCCATGTGACCTTTGAGTCTTTGACCAAATCATTTTGCTTCATGGCTTCACCAATCCATCATGACAATGGCCTCTAATTACTCTCAAAGTTTAAAAACCTCATCGCATGACCATTCATGATGGTTTGCGGTAGCGTGGTCTATGCAAGCGGAAACCGCAAGTAGCTCTGAATTTCGCTTAATTGGTTTCTCAAATCACTTTTCCCTCCTTGCCAAAGATGTAAACGCCACCTTCCCCCAATATGAAGAAGAATCCATCAGCAAGGATCAACAATTTGAGATCATTTATTCTTAGTTAGGGTATTTATATACGGTACTACTTGATGCCACGAGACCCATGCCATTCAGCCCGGGACAAACTGGGATGTCTCACCTAGCGGATGGATTGATTGGTACCACTACACGCCAAAATCCACCTCAACAACCACCTATGTATGGAAAACCTCAATATCCATCGGCATATGGAGGGCCCCTTATTATCCTCCTCCCCTTATCAACAACCATATCTTGGTGCCTCCTCAACCATAGAATTGGAACCCGGCACCCCCAATATGCCCAATAGCCCAACCAACTTCTGGTACCCTCTCTACATCTACTTACACTATAACCGGCACTGGTGAAAGCACCACACCTTCCTATGTACCTTCTTGATGTTACCCAAAAATAATTAGTTCTTTCCCTTCACGGCCCTCCACAATGTAGGCTCCACCACTGGGACACCCACATGCTGGGGTTAATTTTGTTCAACCCTCTCTCGTTCGACAATATCAAAATTTTGAGCGACTAAATCTGAAAATATGACCCATCGATTGAATCGCACGCTACAAAGAAAGGAAAAACCGGTAATAATAACCCGAGTTGAGGAGACCAAAGCCACCCCAATAGAACAAGCGGCGGGGGAAACGTTACTGGGGAACCGAACCCAGGGAAATAACAACAAGCCAGGGAAGAATAACAACACTCTTTGGACAAACTTCCCTTGTGCCTTTTGTGGTGAGTATGTGATATACCCACCATTTCCCTAAAATTGTTGACTTTAAATGGATGAAGAATATGGAAATGAACCACGATCCCCAAATTACCACCTCCTCCCAAATTGAGCCCACAACAATATGTGCAAAGCAACCATGATTGTGTTACCAAACCCCATACCACACCAAGGGGTTAATGAACACCCAACATTAGAAACATCCAACCCCACCATAGATGGGACCGGTATGCAAACAAGACACTCCTACGGATCACACTATCCTCCTCACTGGTGAGGGAGAATTCCTTCTACAAGCGAGCAATGCGTCAATAGCGCACCCGACTGCTCCCACTACCTCATGTTGTGGCCCGAAATTGAGCATTTCATATGGAAGAGTGGATCGGTCGAGGTTGTCTAAATAGCCAAGCGTTTTGGTTGTTGACAGGCGAAATTGAACGCTCGCCAACTGGAAGAGTGGATCCGGTCCGAGGTTGTCTAAATAACCCAAGCCGTTTTGGATGACCCACCCTGACGGGTTTAGCGGCTCCGTTAGCCGATCTAAGTCCTAGGAAAACAAATGAAAACTACACTAAAGAACTAATCTAATGAAAACAATAATTAAAACAAATTAATAAACAAATCTAAACTACATATATAAAATCTATTACCTAAATCATACAACTATAATTCTATAAAATTAAATGTTCAATTACCAACAGAATCAGATCCAATTACAAATATACAATATTTACAGATTACATATTTAAATGAAGACCTGCAAAAGTCATTTGTAAACAGTCCTAAGACAACAAAACTATTGTTTTTTTTATTTTTATAATTTCATGGGAAAGAAATTGAATAACAACTATCTAAGATAAGCGACTAAAATAATGATTCTAACTATGAATCTGAACTATACATATATCTATCTAAACTACTTAAATAACACTAATAAATTAACTATTAAATAACAAACAACAAACTGACCTGAAGTAATGCTTTAGGCTTGTCCTGCATGCAGTAGTTGATTCAGCTGTTCGGTAGGAGGAAACCCGCACCAGATTCTCCACGAGCTTCTTGTAAACTAGAAGTAGCTGTGCTCTTCAAATATAAATGACAGGACAAACAAGACATAAAAAATTACAACAATCTTATAATTTACAAATCATCACAGTCAGATAAATCCTTGTGCAAAATTTGTACAAAACAATTCAATTAATGAAAAAGATAAACCTGTATTCATTAAATTGAAATAGAGTAATTGCTGTGATTTTAAATAAGAGAGATCAGATATGGACAACATATAAATCAAATCACATCAACATGCAATGAATCATGATAGCTAAAGTAGTCGATAATTAATTGCAAACTTATATGAGGAAAACTTGAAACAAAATTTTGATATATTGAAAGCGAAAGATATTACAATGACATCAACTTTCATCCCAGTATGTATCATAAATCCATAGTCTGGTTCTCCCCACAGTGATGATGATGAGTCAATTACAAAAAATAATAAGTATTTAAAGACCCCCCACAGGGTAAAACATCCCTATGGGAATTAACAAAATAGTTTACAAAAAATCTGGGGATAATCTCCCAAGTCTGACTAAAGCTAACAACCTATAACAAAACTGTATCACAAAAACATCTCTCAAACTGCCACAGCATGCCCAATTGATCATTGAAATTCGTATGCACCTGAAAGTGGACAAGAATAGACAAGTTTAGAGGATATTTTATTGATAAAATCATTCAAAAATCTAACTTTTATGACTAGCTAACAGAATCAAACCATTCTGTAGCTGGTCTAATTTTGAAAATAGAACTGTGTTAAATCAATCCAGAACTAACAGAATTATATTCAAACTATTAAACAAATATCTGATTGCTAATTGGAAACCAAACAAATCATTGAAATCAGAACTTCTATGCTAATTGAGAGAAAACGAAATCATGTTTGAATCTATTTTAATCGAAACAGGCTGTAACCGATCAAGTAATTTTTATATGCAATAGTTTATGTCAACTCAGCCATTAACAAAATCGTTTTTAAAATCCAAAACTAACATAGTTTTTTTTTCAATTTAATAGATTACATTATATTTATCAAACCAATCATTGATATTGATGCATTGCATACGTACATGATCATGCCAATTCAAGCATACGGAATCGTTTCAAAATCAAAACATAAGAAATAAATTGAACTAAGTCAGAGCCGAGACAATCCAACAACAACAAAATCGTATCAATAAAAAACATAGCTGTGTCTGATTCTAGCAAATAAATATCCTATACAGGTCAGATGCAATCATAATCTAAAATGGAAACAAAACATGATCATTCCTTAAATATATTCTAACAGAACTAAATGGAAAAAAACCCAATAGATTATCCTAATTCAAACCATCTCAAAAACAATCAACCATTTATACTAATCTGAGAATATTAATTAAATCGTAGTTGTGTCCGAATTTATCAAACCATACATGATTCATAACGAAATTATTTTGGTAAAATGAAAGTAACAGAATCATTTTGAATCTATCAACACGAACAGAGCTATTGAAAGCAAACCCAATCATTTATATTAATTCAAACCAACTCATAAAACAAAATCAATATGTAAATACATACCTGGGCAATCAGAAAACAACTCGGTCATGATAATTTTTAATTGACAAAGGCCGTTGTTGCTTCGACATTTCTGAAAACAATTGAACCGGTGGTTTTTTTTTGTTTCTTCTTGTTGGATTGTTTTTCTAAGGATTGATCAAGGTTTCAAGAGTGTGAGAGGATGTACGGGTGAGAGGGGTTTTGATGCACAGTTCTAGAGAATTTATAGACATTTCAGCAAATGCACACAGACCCAAAAACGCACCTTTCAGCCACGGAGGAGATCTGAAACTTGACCTCTAAAACATGAGCTAGATATCTGTAACAACTCAATTTCTAAGGAAACCTCCCATGAGGAAGGTAAAGGGGATAATTTCGGTTATGGGTTTTCAAGGGTTTGATCGGATTCCAAACCGTTTGCCCAGAATCGCTCACGTAAAAACGTGACTCTGGGAGACAATTACGGGGGCAGTCTTCTCTGGTAATAATGAAACCAAAATTGACTCTGAACACCATGGGGTTAAATTCGCCCTACAAGAGCTAGGAGAGAACACACAGTGGATAGGGGTTTGGGTAGGGTAAACGCAGGATCGAAAGCTCGGGGATTTCCCCAAAACCAACAGAGGTGACCCGGGATAGGAGGCAAACATTAATGCCAAAGTGTGCGAGGGGGGTAGAATGAAAACAACCCATGAAAAATAGTCATTTCCCAATGTAAAACCGACGGCGCATATAGTGAACCATTATTGCAATGTGTTAAAAGTAACGACATTCAAACGATTAATGAAATCTATGGTAAGTCGGCTCAAAAAAAATCATAAGCATATCATTTGCATAGATTCAAAACCAAAACAATGATTCAAAACACCAAGGGTTCGACCATATTACATATGCATTGTATGAAATGATTACACCAAGGGTCTAACCACAAATGTCAATGAGTTTTCATGAAACCAATGTACCAACGAATTTGATCAAAGTACATCAAACCACTAATAAATCAACGATTGAATCACAATCCTTAAGAAATCATCACAGCCTCATAAAACTTGAAATCATATTAACAACAAAAATGCCAAATGAGTAAAGAATCTTGGGGTCTTGCCAACTGTATAACCATAATTAAATTGGAAGCGCAATGAACATATAGACAAGAGTGATCATAACAATCCAGTGATGTTTTTAATATGACTTTGAAATCAAATTTTTCACACTTGCAGTCGTGAAAACAAGAACAAAGGCAGGTGCACAAATGTGTGAAATAATAGTGTTGTTTTATTCAAAGATTGCGATGAAAATCAAGGTTTGAAAAACACTGGTGTAGGCATATTATAAAGATAGGATAAGAATGCGAAATAGCTGCCAACAATGGCGACACACTGGTAGAAGCAGTTATCTCTGCCAAATTCAGCTTATGATAATGAGAAAAATTCTAACTCAAAAATAACAACCAGAAAATTGTTTAAACATCATCATTAATCAAAGATTCCAGCAGTGCTTAAAGGATGAAAACTGATAACATTCTTAAGACAAGCAAGCCATGATATTAAAGATAAAATCCCCAATACTGTTGACAGAGCCACTGCTGCCAGCAGGCGTCCATAGCCTCGGTAGGGTTGCCATTCAACCCACTCTGATATCCGTATCCTACCAAGAAGTTCTAGATCATAATAAAGGGCATTTTAAGGTCAAGAGGTTTCATATTTATGAATTTTCATATCCCCGACATTGCTTTGCTGCCAGCGGGCCTGTTCAGTACCCCGATGAAGTTGTCTTGGCGTCATGCATGCATTTACCCGCTCCCAGCAGACCTGTTCAACATCCCGGCGGGTTTACAAGCACTTCCCACAGCTCTTTTAATGATTTATTTTGTTTTTTAAAGATATATAGTCGAGCGGGGTGATGCTGAAAATTATGATATTTTAATATATTTTTTACAGACCTCAACAAAATTTTTTAGAGCTGTCCCTCATTAAGATCCAGAGATGGTTTATTTACAGAACCAACTTTCTGAGGCAGGGAGACATCTTCTGAGTTATTCCTTTAAGGAACAAGGACAACGTAAGAAGATAATAGATGATCATGACAGGCTTTACTCATAGATCGAAATCAGTTAACTTCTTTCAAACAACACAGATGTAAATTTCAGAAGCATACAATTGATGTTTAGACAACTTTTCAGCAGTCATTTCAAAGAAAGAATTTTTTGTTTTCTTTGTATGACCAGTTAATAATGCAGGTATGAGTATTTCAATAGAAAAAACTAGTAAGCATAAGGGAAAAATCAAAACACACTAGCGAAGAAAGATTTGAAAGAAAAGAAATCCACACACAAAAAATATGTACAGAAGGTGCATCTGAAAACCTCATACAACAAATCCCTGAAAGAAAGTAGAAAAATCTTGTTTGATGGGAAAGTAGTCCTACTCGTGGTACCTTGGGTCAGGGCTGATTCATATTTATTTATCTCTTTACTTTCCATTTAAGATTTTCATGATGATACTGCGTTTTTGAAAATGAATGTTCAACTAAGAGTAAAGAGAAAAGGATCAAGGGGACTTCCCTGACAACAACCATATTATGGTTCTCGTGGTGCGCCCACTTGCGTTCATGACTGCATTATTAAAAGGAGAAATAGTGAGAAATACAACTGAAAGGAAAACCTATTCCTAAACCTACCCTAACTTTTAAACAAATCAGAATACTACGTGAAGTCATGTTTCCAATGTAGCCATCGGAGTAACTCCAATCCTGCCATGGAAACAAGATCAAACATTACTAATAAGAATGGTAATATATCAAAAAATGACAGAAACATATCACACTTACCTTCATAATCATCATCTAAAAACAAAGTATGCATGATCTTACCATTTCCTTGGATATTCTTGTTGTACGAATCCTCCAGCCATTGCGCAATCTTGTCGTGATAAGGGTCATAATGGCATGGGCGAGTGTAA
>SNQJ01S0143867.1:0-10773 GCA_010110895.2 Picea sitchensis
CGTCCCTCTGTCGCGTGAGAGCTTGCTCAAGCAACAGACTGATAGGATCGTCTGCTCCATCATTTTTCTTTTCTTCCGTCATTGAGGGTTTCTTGGGTGTGCGAGAACGATTGTCCTCAAGAGAGACAAGCTTGGGACCCAACTTGTTATACTTGGACCTTGTTGGGGGCATGCACTAAAAAACGATCAAGAGCAGCCTGCTCTGATACCACTGATCCAGATTATTTTCAAATTTAAATCTAAAAATTTAAATTAATATTTCAAATTTGTTTGAAAGTTTCTGATGCAGGAGCATTTTCAGGGAGCACATGTCACAGGAAATCTCAGCGCTCAGGAATCATTTCGGAATGTCAAATGTTGGGAGTTACTGCAAGTCTTTTGGGGAGCTGATGAAGAACAGAAGAAGATTAAATGCCCGGAGGTGGAATGATCATGAGCGATCAAGAAGTTTCACTTTGAGTCTTCAATGTAACTGAACTTAGCTAGCAGTTGGAGTTTTTTTTGTTTTCCAAGTAGACAAGTAGGCAGGGGGAACCCGAAGGACCCTCTGATATAATTAAGGGTTTTGTATGCCCAAATGAGGCTGCTGCGATTTAGTAGGATTTTTTGAGTTTTATTTGTTGTTTGAAAATAGTTGTAGCCATTTTTATTTCTGAATGAATATAACATAGGAAAATTGATCCAAATGCATGTTGTTGTTACTGTTTGCAATTCTCTGTTATTGTGGGTTCCATGAATGAATGAATTTCGTTAAGAGTACATGAAATTATGAGATGCATGTATAAGTTTCAATTGGTTCTCTTCTGTAAGTTATGCAAGGAGTGCATACTGAACACAAGGAGTGCGTGTAAGAGATTCTTTTTTGACCCAACGCTCAGAAGAGATAGTTTGGAAATTTTGTGTGCATAATGTGCATACTAAGCGCAAGAAGTGCACGTAGAGGCGAACTTGTTTCAAGTTCAAAAGCTAAGGAAGATGAGCGCAGACTGTGCCAGGAGGGGCACCAGAAAATATTTTGAAAAGACGCAGAAGGGTGAGTCCCTTAGAGACTGAGTAAGTTGAAACTGAGGGGGGAACAGTGCAATTTTTCACACAGAGCGCAAGTGTACACCAGGGAAAGGTCAAAATTCCATTGAAGAAAGCTCAGGGGGTAAAAACATCATTGAATACCTTCGAAATATTTGAAACTTTCAACTCAAGAAAGAATTCAAGCTCATAAGGGTTGATGCCAAGTATTTGGAAAGGAGTCATGGAGAAATTAGAAGGACAGTATAAATCCTTGGAGGGAGAAGCGTCGATATCCGTGCACCACTAGATTCATATAAACTACGAGGAGGATAAGACTGAGAAGTTATTCAAAATTTGAAAGCTCAGGAGAGATAGGAGTCGTAGATCTCAAGGAAGATTGAACTGTTGATTCCTTTCATCGGGAAATCAGAAAGCAGGAGTTTGGAGAATGGAGAAGACTATCTTCCAAAGCTGCAAAACACGAAAATCCCGATTCGCGAGAGGAGATATAGACCATTGGATCATGGGGAACATGGACCGTCAATCTAATGCAAGCGAAATTTTGGAAGTCGGAAGATCAGAGGTGAGAAACCTTTCGACTTCGCAAAATACAAAATCATGAATCATGATAGGGGAGATCTGGACCATTGGATCACGGGGATTGTGGATCATTGATCTGACGAGTGGAACTTGCTAGTTCAGGTTTCGTAAGAAGGCAGACGAGCAATCTTTTGACAATGCAAAGTGCGAAGTCGTGAAGCGCTCGGAAGCTTGGCCCCGGGTCAGAGCTAGAGGTCATATCAGCGGTGGCAAGCGATTTTTGGAATTTCTCAACGATTTGGGAGAAAATCTCATCCGATCATAACTAAATTTTTTCAGAACATTGTTTTCACACGCCCAGTAAAGTCAAACAATCAAGTCCAGATTAAAAACAGAAGCATCAATAGATTGGATATTATTTCCAAACTTCCAGGTAGCATTCGAGCTTTCAATAATACAGGTGGAAAAATTCAAGGGGGAAGCTCCAGGTTTTGATGCAAAATTTTGGTTTCCAGGCAGACTACAAGTGGCAAGGAAACTGTCAAGAAGCTTCTGAAATACATAATTTTAAGGCATTCGACCTCATTTGTCTGAGATTTTTTTTAAAGAGATCATAGATTTGTTTTTAGTTATAATTATACTATGTTATTTAAGGATCTAGGAACCCAAGGAGGAGGGGGTCGAAAGGGGTGCAGTTTACTGTGTATATTTTTCATTTTCTGATATAACAGAGGCATTATCATGCTTATTGATCATCATTTTTTTAATCCAAGATGTGTTTTTCTTGCTTTATGTTTTTCTTATTACTAGATACAAAGATAATTTATGCAGTGCATTGATTGTCATACATGGTTTAGATCATATTACAATAGATACTCTTATGTTTATCGTTTATAGCTTGTAATTTGTATTCTTGTATATGGTTTTATATGTTTTAAGATCATAACATCTTCTCCTATAAATGTATGGCTTCCTTTTCCATACATTTATCATTTTCCTCTATTATTCCATATATTCATGTGTTTCTTGGCCTTTAATTTGTATGCCAATGACCTATGAAGTGCTATCGTTTTTATTAGACATCTTAAATATCGGACTCTTTAAGCCCTTGTGACCTCATTCCTCAACCTAAATACCAAATAAACTAAACATTGCAATAACTTGATGATGCCCTAGCTTTCCCTTTAGCAATCAAGTGCAACTTTAGGGACTAACATGTCATACAAATCTAAAAAATTAAATTAATATTTCAAATTTGTTTGAAACTTTCTGATGCAGGAGCATCGTTAGCGAGCACACGTGGCAGGAAAGCTCAGCACTTGGGAATCATTTTGGAATGTCAAATGCTAGGAGTTATTGCGAGTCTTTTGGGGAGCTGATGAAGAACGGAAGAAGATCAAATTCCCAGAGGTGGAATGATCATGAGCGATCAGGGAGTTTCACTTCGAGTCTTGAATGTAACTGAACTTAGGTAGCAATTAGAGTTTTTTTTTGTTTTCCGAGTAGACGAGTAGTTGGGGGGAACCCAAAGAACCCTCTGAGATAAATAGGGGTTTTGTATGCCCAAATGAGCTTGTTGCAATTTAGTAGGATTTTTTGAGTTTTATTTGTTGTTTGAAAATAGTTGTAGCCATTTTTATTTCTGAATGAATATAACATAGGAAAATTGATCCAAATGCATGTTGTTGTTACTGTTTGCAATTCTTTGTTATTGTGGGTTCCATGAATGAATAAATTCTGTTAAGAGTACATGAAATTGTGAGATGCAGGTATAAGTTTCAATTGGTTCTCTTCTGTAAGTTATGCAAGGAGTGCATACTAAACACAAGGAGTGCATGTAAGAGAGTCTTTTTCGAATCAAAGCTCAGAAGAGATAGCTTGGAAATTTTGTGTGAAAAATGTGCATACTAAGCGCAAGGAGTGCACGTAGAGGCGAACGTGTTTCAAGATCAAAAGCTAAGAAAGATGAGCGCAGACTGTGCCAGGAGGGCACCAGAAAATATTTTGAAAAGACGCAGAAGGGCAAGTCCCTTAGAGACTGAGTAAGTTGAAACTCAGGGGGGAATAGTGAAAGTTTTCACACAGAGCGCAAGTGTACACCAGGGTAAGGTCAAAATTCCATTGATGAAAGCTCAGGGGGTAAAAACATCATTGAATAACTTTGAAATATTTGAAACTTTCAAGTCAGGAAAGAATTCAAGCTCAGAAGGGTTGACGCCAAGTATTTGGAAAGGAGTCATGGAGAACTTAGACGAACGGTAGAATTCCTTGGAGGGAGAAGCATCGATCTCCGTGCACAGCTAGATTCATTAAAACTACGAGGAGGATAAGACCGAGAATTTATTCAACATTCGAAATCTCAGGAGAGATAGGAGTCGTCGATCTCAAGGAAGATTGAACCGTTGATTCCTTTCATCGGGAAATCGGAAAGAGGGAGTTTGGAGAATGGAGAAGACTATCTTCCAAAGCTGCAAAACGCAAAAATCTCAATTCGTGAGAGGAGATCTGTACCGTTGGATCATAGGGAATGTGGACCATCAATCTGATGCGAGTGAAATTTCGAAAGTTGGAAGATCAAAGGTGAGCAACCTTTTGACTTCGCAAAATACGAAATCCTGAGTCATGAGAGGGGAGATCTAAACCGTTGGATCACGGAGATTGTGGACCATTGATCTGATGAGTGGAACTCACTAGTTCGGGTTTCGGAAGAAGGGAGATGAGAAATCTTCTGATAATGCGAAGTGTGAAGTCGTGAAGCGCTCGAAATCCCGTCCCCAGGTCATAGCTGGAGGTCATATCAGTGGAATGTTAAAGGAGAAGCTAGGGCCTAGAGAAATTGTCGATTAGGAAATCAGAAATCGCGAGGATCGAGTTTGGATCATGTACAATCACCCAAGGTCTGAGATCACGTAGAGCCTTTTGGGTTAGGCCTATGGTCACAGCCAATGATCATGTGAAGGAAGCTCACGCTTAGTGCTTGTTCGCGTGGGTTGAGTTACACATAAGACCTGTGGATATTTCGTGAGTATTCCAGCAAGGAATCAAAGAGTTGTTCCAGCTCCAATATTGAGAGGATCCAGTGACTGGAAGGTCAGTAGACCATACTAAGGTGGGGGCACTGCATCAAGTGGTATCAGAGAAAAAAAAATTTCTTGCAGACAGCAAGCAAAGGAGAGGATACAAAAGAACTCGAGTTGTACTCTATGTGCGAGAGACAGTAAACAAAATGCTAACGAGGAGACGAGTGGAACCGCCTTTAGCCAATCGGGTTGTAGAAAGGGAGATGAGAGAACTTCATGCAAGATTAGAGGCGATGGAGGCAGCGAAGAGGAGAGCACCTGATGATGGAGACATCAATGATGTAGAGAGTGAAGAAGTAGAAGTCAAAGAAGCTGCAAGAGAGAATGTTGTCGAAGAATGCTTGCTGAGAGTAGTTGTTAGATTGGGAGCTAGATCCAAGATAGAGGTCCCAATGTACGAAGGAAATTTGGATACTGAAGAGCTGTTGGATTGGGTACGATCCATGGATAAATATTTCGACTATGAAGACGTCGATGAGGAGAAAAGGGTGAGACATGTTGTCACCAGGCTCAAAGGACATGCAACACTGTGGTGGGATGAAATGTAGGCTAAGAGGAGAAGCAAGGGAAAAAAGAAGATAAATAATTGGGACAGAATGGTAGCCAATCTGAAGGCAAAATTCATGCCCAAAGACTATTAGATCAATCTGTTTAGGAAGCTGCAAAACCTGAGATAGAAGGGTATGACAGTTAAAGAGTACACAGAGGAGTTCTACAAGCTGAACATCAGAACTGGACAAAGAGAGAAGGATGAAGAAAAAAAATTCAGGTATATAAATGGCTTGAGGTATGAAATCCAGGATGAGATCAGCATGATGTCAGTAAGGACAGTGCAGTATGCTTATCATTTTTCACTAAAGGTGGAGGAGAATTTGGCTAGAAAAAAAAATCCAACGAGGTAGAGGTAGAATCCCAGTCTCGAATAAAGGCAAGGGAGTTTCCCATGACAAGGCACAAAAATCCAAATATGATATTGAGAAACCACATAGTCACTTGGAAATACGAGGAAGCTCCCGAGGAAGACAAGATGGTGGAAGAATTTCTTCCAGAGGAAGAGGAAGATGCAGAGGAGGAGAAGTGAGGTGTTACACCTGTGGAAAGGTAGGAAATAAGTCTTGGGAATGTCTTGAGAGAAATAAAGAAGGAGAAGGTGAAGCTCACATTTCGAAAGAACAGAGAAGGAATGTTGAAGCATAAGGATCAAAGGATGTGTTAGCGTTAGAAGTCACTCCTGGATTGTGACAGGAGCAGAGCCCAACGCCCATCAGTTTATGTCACGAATAAATTTAATGGGTGATCAAATGGGTAGAGACCCAGGAAGGTATCACTCTAACTCAGGGACCAGGCCTGGTATGTAAAGAATAAAGGAGGTCTTGATATAACTTCCGTCAATGTGTTGATTGTAAAATGAGCAGGGGGAAGACTTGGTGAGATGAGTGAGAAAGATTTCCTTGGGCATCAGGCCTTTCAACAACTTGAGGAAGAAAAGCTCAGAATACAAGATCCTCTTGGTTCTGAGTTTCGGGGAACTGAAGGGTGATTCGACTGGATCCTCCAATTCCAAATCATTCAGCGATGAGAAAATATAAGAATTGATTAGAGACAAGGCAACTATTACAGTGATCCAACCTACATCATCCTATAACAATGCAACTTGACTGGATTCTCCAATTCCGAGCTATTCTAACACAGTGTAAACAAAGAGATGGAAAAAAGTTGACATTCATAAGGAAAGAAGTCTCAAGTGCCAATACATAACCAGAGAAACCAGTGCTTCGTTAAAAATTTACAATCGGGAGCCTAGCTTAACCATCGATAGATTACAAAAATGGCAAAAATGCCTACATATACTCAAAACAAAACAACCACAGTGAAAATGAGACACTACATTAAAAACATTGTGTCTGCATGTCTTCTGGCAGTCTGTGCATGCAGAATCTGGACGATCGTGCACTTATGACAGACGCAATCAGACTCCTAACTGTCTTGCAGATGAATCAACATGCTTTTAATCCTTTGCCAGACTTTCCATTTATGGCGGAGACGATGTCTAACCACCTCCAACAACTTCAATAACTTCTTTCTTGGGATCAAGAACAATCCAGGTCAACTCTACCCTCTGGGACATGGAGGTCTTCTCATGGCGCCACCTGGATTAGTTGAACGGTCTAATGGATAGGTCATGGAGGATTTGGCATGCTTGACGTGGAACGAGGAAAGGGAGTGATCACGGAAACAACAGGGGTGAGACACATGGCAAGAAGAAGGGGCGAAGGTGATGGGATATAATGGTAATGGGGGACACATTATTTATGGGAGGCTGACGTGGAAGAGAGAGGGATAGATGTCGGAGGACGAGGAGGGGCCAAAGGGAATGGGCCCCATCACACGGTCAAGTGGAGAACAGATGGCAGGGGAGGAAACAATAGAGAAGGCGACACAACAGGAAGGGGGCCCCACATCAATACCACACCATTTCGGACCCCCCCCCCTAATAAAGGCAGAATGGTAGAGGGGGTCTGGAGTTGCTTGAGCATCGTCGATCTAGGAGCCTCAATCTTGACCGTTTGAGAGATGCGCGCCCAATTCCTGACCCCCCCTCATTAAAGACAGAATGGCGAGGGGGCTCTGGAATGAAACCTCAGTTGAATATCTAGGCAGGTAGATCTCAGCCGTCTGAAACTGCATGCTCATTAAAATGACACGCCCACCCTCCAAACTTTGGAAAAATGGGTTGTTCGAATCTCTTTCTTTGCCCAAGGAGACACTTCTTTCAGGAGATCACCCCCTACATGATCATGTGCTAACATTAGGCTCCATGGGGGATGGTACGCCCTCTGCGGGCTGCCGAGAACTCTTTTGCAGTTCCAGTGCCTTGTTGTTGGGCTATGGAGTCTAGCAAAACACCCTGTTGAAAATATAGGCCGAAAAGTAAAAGAAAAACAAAATAAAGATACATGCTCAAAGGAGCTTATTTATGTATAGTCCTAAACTAATAAAATCCTTTACATGGGGCTAGGTGAAAGCAAACTTCCACCATAGCCATTCAAGCAACTTCCTGAATGAAAGCTCCTTCCTTTTGTCGATGATCACAAACAGGTGGTGTAACCGTGACAACAGAACAGTTACGCTCTTCAAATCCTTCTTATAGACTGAAGTCGAGATGAAATAGGGTGGCTCCAAATTGTGAAGGAAATACAACTCCATGTATTCCTTCACAGGTTCATAGGACCAATGGAAAACTCTAGAAAATGGGCGACAGGCAGCCTCCTCTACTATACAGTTATTCACGTGTGGATGAATATCTCTACTAAGTACAGGTGGGTGGGTAACTGACGTAAGCTCACTGATCTCAAGTTGTGGCTGCTTGCTGACTGGCTCCAGACATAAGCTAATATGTGCCCTCGGTTTCTCTTCTGGTTCTTTCTCCTCTTCTCTTGGCTCTTCCCCCAAGTTAGATTCAAATTCGTCATAAACATGACCCATGGGAAATCTATGCTCTTCAAATAGCTGCTTGGTGACCTCTATGTAGGCTGTAAACAACACCCCCTTTTGGTCCTCTTCCCTCTCTTCATAACTCTCCCAGGGATCAGATTCATAATCATCATAAATAGGGACCATGGGAAAGCTCTGCTCCTCCAACTACTGCTCAGGATGGTTGATTTCCTCGCAATGTTCTTGCTTAATGAATAGAGGATAAGCCTCTGAAGTTTGTCCCTAGAAATCCTGCATATCCAGCTCAGAATCTAATTCGTAGTTGTCATATGCAGGTGGGATGCTCCTCTAGTTAGAAAACTACGGTGCGGGGCTCTGCTGCTCCTCTTCTAAATACGCATCAAATCTTGGGACAACAGGCAGGTCAGGAGCAGATGACAAGGCCTCTACCATGCAAAAATATTCAATGCTATCATGATCGATAGGGGGCTCAAGAACATCTACTTCAGGGACTAGAAAATCCTTCATGTTGTCTTCAGATCCCAACCTTTCTAGTCGAGCGGAGAGGGACTTCACCCACTCCATCAACCTATTTAGAGAAACTTCTTCCTCCCTGGGTTATTCATCACTCTCACAACCTTCCTCTGATGAAGATGAATGGGGATGAGAAAGGACTGATTTCTGATCCAAGTCATCAAGATCATCTTCACAGCCTATGTAAGAAGCATCTCTATCTTGTATACAATTGTTGTATCCCTCACAATAGTTATAAAAAACTATCTCAAAGGGATAAAGATTATGACAATAGGCGATGAAAGCTGCATGAAATTCTACGAGTGAAGAAATGCTAGTAGGGGGTAAAGAATGATACCATTTACGAGCATCCTCTGCTAACGAGAACATGAACATTTTCAATAATACATCCTCATGATGTATCTCCCACTGATGCATGAGTTCATGAAACTCACAGAGATGCTGAGTAGGGTTGTCCTCCTTACGCTCTCTAAATATGGGCAAATAATCGCCCCATTCATTCGAAGAAGGGACATCATTAGGAAAACCAGGAATAGCAGAAAAATTAACAGGAGCAAACTTCCAAGCTAGGATTTTCTCTATTCCAAACCAGCGGAGTTGCCAATCGATCCTCGAATCATGGATTCGCCGGGTGAAATATTCATAGCTTTGAATGTGTCTGGTCTTTTTTCACCATCAAAGGTCATATCCTAACATTGTGTTTTCCCAGGAAACTTCTCAAGCTGAGAAAGCAACTGATGAAACCTTCTCGAGAAATCTCCTCTGGGTGAGCTTTCAGGTGTGCTAAAAGTAGCCACAACTGAAACAGTGAAGTGGAAACATTGGGGTCACCACAATGGAGTCGCCAGGTGCACAATAGAAATATTTTATGTGCTAGGTTCTGATGCACCCTCAGAACCAGTAAGCTTTGTCATTCAATCCCAGGGAAAATCTTCAATTTCATCCCTTGCAACGGCGCCAGAAATGTTAGCATTAGAAGTCACTCCTGGATTGCGACAGGAGAAGAGCCCAATGCCCATCAGTTTATGTCAAGAATAAATTTAATGGGTGATCAAATGGGTAGAGACCCAGGAAGGTATCACTCTAACTCAGGGACCAGGCCTAGTATGTAAAGAACAAAGGAGGTCTTGATCTAACTGTCGTCAGTGAGTTGATTGTAAAATTAGCAGGGGGAAGACTTGGTGAGATGAGTGAGAAAGACTACCTCGGGCATCAGGCCTTTCAACAACTTGAGGAAGAAAAGCTCAGAATACAAGATCCTCTTGGTTCTAAGTTTTGGGGAACTGAAGGGTGACTTGACTGGATCCTCCAATCCCAAATCATTCAGCGATGAGAAAATACAAGAACTGATTAGAGACAATGCAACTATTACAGTGATCCAACCTACATCATCCTATAACAACGCAACTCGACTGGATCCTCCAATTCTGAGTTGTTCAAACACAGTGTAAACAAAGAGATGGAAAGAAGCTAACATTCATAAGGCAAGAAGTCTCAAGTGCCAATACATAACCAGAGCAACCAGTGCTTCATTAAAACTTTACAATCGGGAGCCTAGCTCAACCATCGATAGATTACAAAAATGGCAAAAATGCCTACATATACTCAAAACAAAACAACCACAACGAAAAGGAGACACTGCATTAAAACCATTGCGTCTGCATGTCTTATGGCAATCTGCGCATGAAGATTCTAGACAATCGTGCACTTATGACAGACGCAATTAGACTCCTGACTGTCCTGCAAATGAATCGACATGCTTTTAATCCTTTGCCAAACTTTCCATTTATGGTGGAGATGATGTCTAGCCACCTCCAACAACTTCAATAACTGCTTTCTTGGGATCAAGAACAATCCAGGTCAACTCTGCCCTCTGGGACATGGAGGTCTTCTCATGGCGCCACCTAGATCAGCTGAACGGTCTAATGGATAAGTCGTGGAGGATCTGGCGTGCTTGACGTGGAACGGGGAAAGGGAGTGATCACGGAAACAACAGGGGTGAGACACATGGCAAGAAGAAGGGGCGAAGGTGACGAGATATAATGGTAATGGGGGACACATTATTTATGGGAGGATGATGTGGAAGGGAGCGGGACAAATGTCGGAGGACAAGGAGGGTCCAAAGGGAATGGGCCCCGTCACACGATCAAGTGGAGAAAATATGGCAGGGGAGAAA
>SNQJ01S0143867.1:10844-24313 GCA_010110895.2 Picea sitchensis
GCTTGAGTGTCGTTGATCTAGGTGCCTCAATATCTACCATTTGAGAGATGCACACCCAATTCCAGACCCCCCCAGTTAAAGACAAAATGGCGAGGGAGCTCCGGAATGAAACCTCAGCCACAGATCTAGGCAGGCAGATCTCGACCGTCCGAAACTGCCTTCTCATTAAAATGACGCACCCACCCTCCAAACTTTGGAAAAATGGGTTGTCTGAATCTCTTTCTTTTCCCAAGGAGACGCTTCTTTTAGGAGAGAACCCCCTACATGATTATGTGCTAACAATATGGAACATCCCTGATGTCGAGAAAATTTCTCTTAAAACCAAAGGAAGAAGTTGAGAAGCCAGTGCAAAGAAACAACCTATTCAGGACAGTTTGCAAGACTAAAGACAAAGTATGCAAGGTGATAATTGACAGTAGGAGCACTGATAACTTAGTATCCACAGAGATGGTGGAGAAATTGGAGCTGGAGACAACTGCACACTCGAAGCCATACAAAGTCTCATGGTTGTAGAAAGGACACCGGGTAATGGTTACTAAACAATTCATGGTTGAATTTAATATAGGAGGATAAAGAGATGAAATCCTATGTGATGTAATTCCCATGGATGTATGTCATATTCTGTTGGGAATACCATGGAAGTTTGACAGGAATGTCATTCATGATGGGAGGAAGAATACATTCACCTTGGAGAAGAATGGTAGGACACACATGTTGCTTCCAATAGAAGAGAAGAAACTGAAAGAGGAAGCCAACACAATCATACTTCTCATGAGTGGGAAGGAACTCCTGAAAGTAGTCAAGAAAGGATAGGAGATGTAGTTTGTTGTGGTCAGGAAACCTAGAGTTTTCCTTACAAGTACTACAATGGATGATTTACCTGAAGAAGTTCGAGAATTGTTGGATAATTTTGCTGACATAGTGGTGGATGAACTGCCTAACTCATTGCCAGCCATCATAAGTATCAATCATCATATCAATTTAATACTAGGAGAAAGTTTTCCAAATAAAGCAGTGTACAGACTCACACATCAAGAGAATGAGGAGGTAAAGAACCAAGTCTAGGAATTGTTAGACAAGGGTTTGATCAGAGAGAGCTTGAGTCCATGCGTAGTGACAACTATGTTGAGTCCAAAGAAATATGGAGGATGAAGAATGTGTACAGACTCAAGAGCCATTAACAAGATCACCATCAGGTAGATTTTCTTTGCCGAGAATGGATGATTTAATGGACTGCTTAGTTGGAGAAAATTTCTTTTCTAAGATAGAGTTGAAAACTCTGTATCACCAAATAAGAATGAGAGAAGGTGATGAATGGAAGATAGCCTTTACGACAAATGAAGGTTTGTATGAATGTCTTGTTATGCCACTTGGCTTAACAAATGGCCCGAGTACTTTTATGAGGTTGATAAATGAAATACTGAAATATTTCATTGGCAAGTTTGTAGTTGTATATCTGGACGATATACTGATCTTTAGCAATACTAAAGAGGAGCATTTGAGACACCTGACACTAGTGATGAGAAGACTACAACAGGACAAGTTGTTGATAAACTTGAATAAATCCTCTTTTATGAAGACAGAACTCATTTACTTGGGTTTTGTGATCTCTTCAAATGAATTGAAGATGGATCTAGAAAAGGTGAGAGCAATCAAAGAATGGCCATCACCAAGAAGCATGCTTGAGGTAAGATGCTTCCATGAATTAGCAAGTTTCTATAGGAAATTCATCAGAGACTTCAGTGGAATTTGTGCACCAATGATAGATACATTGAAGAAGAAGCGCAAGTCTTTTAAATGGACAGAGGAGGCTGAGAGGAGATTCAATACTCTGAAGAAGAAAATAATAGAACGACCAATTATGGTCTTACCTAATTTTGGAAAGACATTTCAGGTGAGATGTGATGCAAGTGGAGTTGCAATTGGAGCAGTTTTAATCCAGGATAATAGACTTGTTTCCTATTTCAGTGAAAATTTGAATGAGACTAAGAGAAAATACTCCACATATGATAAGGAGTTGTATGCCATAATTCAAGCCTTGAAGAAATGGAGACATTACCTTGTCCCACAGGAATTTGTCTTATATAGCGATAACCAAGATTTACAATTCATAACCAGACAGGAAAAATTGAATCAGAAGCATGCAAAGTGGATTGAGTTTATGCTGAATTTTACTTTTGTCATAAAACATATTGTTGGGAATGCTAACAAAGTTGTTGATGCATTGAGCAGGAGATGTTTGATTTTGCAGGAATTTCAGGTGAAGACCTTGGGGTTTGAACACCTTAAGGAAATGTACAGTGATGATCCAGATTTCAAGGAAGCATATGAAGCATGTGAAAATCTTGTGCTGAGAGATAGGAGACAGTGGATAGAGTATATGATTCAAGAGGGATTGTTTTTCAAGGGAAATCAATTGTGCATACCAAAATTCTCAATGAGGGATAACCTTTTGAAGGAAAATCATAGTGGAGGATTGGTTGGACATTTCGGTCATGATAAAACATTTTCACAGTTGAGAAATTTATACTATTGGCCAGGTATGAGGACAAAAGTGATGAAATTTGTGAATAGATGTAGAATCTTCCAACATGCAAAAGGTAAACGACAGAACACTAGATTGTATCAACCATTGTCAATACCAGAGAGGCCTTGGGATGTGATAAGCATGGATTTTGTGTTAAGGCTACCAAGAACGCAAAGAGGATGTGATTCCATATTTGTGGTGGTGGATAGATTTTCAAAGATGACACACTTTATCCCATGCCATAAGACCAGTGATGCAACACATGTTGCAAATCTATTTTTCAAGGAAGTTATGAGACTTCACGGCCTACCCAGAAGCATCGTCTAGGACAGAGACAAAATTTGTTGGTCATTTTTAGAGAACACTGTGGAAGAAGTTGGGGACAGATCTGTCCTTCAGCTCAGCTTATCATCTTCAGACAGATGGACAGACTGAGGTGGTAAACAAAAGTTTGGGAAACTTGTTAAGGAGTCTATCCACTGAGCATCATAACCAGTGGGATCAGATTCTGCCACAAGCAGAATTTGTATACAACGACTTGCCAAACAAAAGAAATGGAAAGATCCCATTCTAGATATTGTATGGAATGCAACCCAGGGGAGTATTCGAGTTGAGAGACTTGCGACAGAGTGAGATCAGAAGAACTAGAGCAGAAGATTTTGCTGCAAAAATGCAAAAGGTCCATAGCCAGATCAGAGGACAATTGCAGAACTATAGCCAAGAGTACAAGCGTAGAGTTGATCAACATCATAGAAAACTTCAATTTGAGGTGGGAGATCAGGTTCCGACACATATCAGGAAAGAAAGGTTCCCTAGGGGAACGTATAACAAGCTAAAAATGAAGAAGATAAAACCATGCAATATCTTAAGGAAGTTTGATGCAAATGCCTATGAGATTGAGTTTCCAGATGATGTGGGCATATCACCCATATTCAATGTTTCAGACCTGTATCCTTACATGAAATATGACACAGAGGAATCATAAGATCAAGATAAGATTCAGTGGGAGAAACAAATTCCTATAGCAGAAAAAACATAGATGGAGAAGACCATTGATCAGAGAATTGGCAAGAAGACCAAGAGGAAGACCTATCTTGAATATCTGGTTAGGTGGAAGGGACACCCGATAGAGGATGTCAGTTGGGAAAATGAATTTGATATCCATAAGAATGGAAAGTCGATGCAGGAGCTCATGGACAAGAGTCCATGAATTTTTGTCCAAGGGGAGTATTCTTGGCACAGGGGCAGACCCAGGGTTCAGCTCCAAGAGCACACCAACAAGCCCTAACTACTGGTCCTTTCGACTACACCTGTGAAGAAGATGCAGTCTCACCTGAAGCAGCTATGGGGGTGTTGCAGCACAAAAATGTCTACAACCAAAGGAAATATCAAGTGGATCCAATACCAGAACAATATAGCATGCATATATCACTTATCGGCTTAGATCTATTCCATACATATATCATATCTACTACAGCAATGTAATAACAATATATCAAATAAAAACAACACAGCATCAATCACAAACACAAGAAAGATATACGTGGTTCACCCTCTCTCCAGGGCTACATCCACAGAACTGTGCTTTATGATATATTAATATGAAAGCATACAGTTTTGATCTGTGTTCTTAACCAGCAGATCTTCTCTCTTCTCTCTTCTCTCTTCTCTCCCCTCCCTACGCACCCAGCTGCAGGGTTGATCTTCACACCCAACAAAAGATCTTACAATACCAGAAGAATCTTAACTCAACACTTCTCTCTCATACAATAATAATCACTCACCTCAACAATACAACTAGATCAATACTAGCAATAATGACAACAACAACAACCATCACTATGTCTTCCGCGAAGTTCTCATTTTGTCTTTTCGTCCTTGTTCTTCACTTACTTCCATAACCAAGGGCCAATAGACCCCCAACACTCACCTGTGACTCGTCCCGAGGCACTTCAGATCTGATATTCTTATTTTAGTTCGACTTTAGACTACGCAGTGCAACCTCTTCCTTTTGTTTTATGCCTCCTCTCCTTCCTTGTGCAGACTATATTTTTTGTGTCTCATACCCAGTTTCAACTGCACTTGGTACCTAGACCCTTTTCCTCATGCTTTTACTTAGAGCTGCAGGGCAACTGGTTGTCATAGTACAACTTCAGTTGGCTCCCATTCACTAGTCCTTCCTTCCATTCTCCCTTTAAAGTCTTCAACTGCACAACTCCTCCTTCTGTAACATAAGTGATCTCGTATGGTATGAGCCAATGCGTTCTAAAGTTTCCAAGATGCTTGATGAATTTACTATCGTATATCAACACTAAATCACCTTGTTTGAATTCCTTCTTCTTGATGTGCCTGTCATGATAGGCCTTCTCTCTTTCCTTCTGTACTTGCTGGTGAAAACCTGCAACAAATTTGTCTTCCTCCAATTCAACCAACTGTGCAAGCCTCTCTTGAACAACGCCAATGTCATCCATATCTGTAAAGGAAACAATTTGTAAGCTTAGCACCAAGTATTCCATTGGAACAATAGCTTTGAGACCATAAACCAACTTGAAGGGGGTCTGCATTGTTAGCTTCTTGCAAGTGGTTCTATAGGCCCATACTACTGTTGGTACTCTTAAATCCAAGTCATCCTTGTTCACATTGCAAATCTTGGTTAGTGTTGTCTCTAGAATCTTGTTGAATGCTTCAATGGTTCCATTTTCTTATGGATGGTAAGGTGTGCTCTTATGGTGATGGACTGTAAATTCCTCAATCAGGGCTTCAACAGTCTTATTTATGAAATGGTTTCCTTGATCACTCATAAGTATCTTTGGGCATCCAAACCTGGTTATGATGTCATCAAATATGAAGCGCGCAGCTGTAGTTGCACTACAATCCTTGACTACTCTTGCTTTAGCCCATCTAGTCAAGTATTCTGTCATAGTGATGATGTACCTTGCTCCTGTGTACTTTCCTAGTGGGTTTATAGGTCCCACAAAGTCAATGGCCCATTTCTCGAATGCTTGTAGGGTCAACTGTGGCGCTAATGGAATTTCATCCCTTCTGGATGGTTTCCCAACTCTTTGGCACACATCGCAGGATTTGTAATAGTCTTTAACATCTCTATGTAAGGTAGGCCACCAAAGGCCATCTCTAAGAACCTTTTGCACAGTTTCTTTCCCTGCATAGTGTCCTCCTGTGATGCCTTCATGAGATTTTGCGGGGATCATCAGTCACTCTGCTTCCATAATGCACCTTCTCAATATCTCATCAGGTCCCATTTTCTATAGTTGTCCAGCTATAAGTGAAAATTCTGCAGTGCACACTACTAGATGTTTCTTTTGTGGAATTGTATACTCACTAGATGTCATTCTTGTTGATAGAAACTGGACTATTTATGTGAAGTGGTTATTAATATTTCTAATGGCTAGAAGCTGTGCATCCGTCAGTGCATCCTCCAAACTAGTGGGATCTTCTTCATGTTCCAACCTCGACAAGTGGTCAGGACCTTTGTTCATTCTTAATGGATTTACTATGATCTCAAAGTCATATTCCTGAAATAGCAGAAGCCATATGCATATTCTTCCCCCTAACACTGGCTTGTTGACTAGGTATTTCAGCGCAGAGTGATCAGTAAACATTTTAAAGTGTCCTCCCAACAAGTAGTGGCAGAATTTCTACAGTGCATACACCATGGCTAACCCTTCTTTCTCGATAGTGGTGTAATTGATCTTGGTTGTTGATAAATTTCTATTGGAAAAAGATTATGGATGATAAATATCTCTTGTTCCCGGTTGTGCTAACACATCTCCCAATGTAATAGAAGATGCATCGACATGTACATGAAACTCCTTGGTCCAATCTAGGAAAACCAGAATGGGTGTAGTGACCATCTTTTGTTTCAGTGTGTAGAAGCTCTGTTGGTATTCTTCTATCCAACTGAACTGACAACCCTTCTTCAAAAGCTTCTCCATGGGTGTTGTAATCTGGGCATATCCTTTAATGAATTTCCTGTAATATCCTGTGTGTCCCAGCGCAATGCACAACTGTTTGACTGAAGTAGGAGGTGGCAGATCAACTATAATGGAAATTTTAGATGGATCAACCAACAATCCCTGCTTGCATACAATATGGCCTAACAACACTCCAATGGTGACAAGAAGATGCACTTCTTCAGATTCAAGGCAATTTGACACTGCCTACATTTGTCCAACATTAGCCTTAGACATTCAATATGATTCTTCAATAAACTAAAGACAGTCTAGTCATCAAAATATGATTCTAGAAATTTATGCAAAAACTCCTTGAATGCTTCGACCACCACCCTTGAAAAGATGGTTGGGGCATTCTTTAATCCAAATGGCATCACTGTATACTAATAGGACCCCCATTCTGTTGCAACTATGGTCTTGTGGCGATGTTCCTTGGAAATCTAGATCTGATGGTATCCTAAAAATCCATCTATAAAAGAATATACTTCTTGGCCTCCCACATTATCTAACACTCCATCAGTGAATGGCGTAGGGAAGGGATCATGCAAACATGCATCATTCATCTTTCTGAGATCTACGCAAATCATGTTCTCTCATGTATTCTTGTCTTGCACCACCATAGGGCTAATCCACTATGATTCTTCCACAGGTTCTATAATCCCTACTTCCAATATTCTGTCGAGCTCAATATTCACTTTCTCCTTGTATTTAGGGTTCAATCTGTAGGGTCTCTGTTTGATTGGTCTTGAATCTAGATTCAAAGGGATTCTCATTTCTCCCATAGGCCCTTTAATTCTCTTCATATCAGTGAACTTGGTTGGAAACAAGTCTTGCATGCAGTAATTTTGTAATCTTGTCAATAGTGGCAGGATCCCAATAATCTCCCACGTTTGCAAGCTTCAGTGTCTGTTCTGTTCCGATATTGACCTTCTTAATATTTATCAGTTGTCCAATGAATGGTCACTCAACTCATAGTCCTTCCACATCTCTCTGGCCTTCTATTTATGCGATTTTCACCTTCCTAGGATCATCATCTTCATCAGCATTGATGTTGTAACAGCCTTGTAGTTTCTGTAGAGGCACAGTCCATTCGTCCTCGTCTTACTCCAAAGGGAGGCTAGAGGCCTCCTAAAATAATTTCTATCTGACAATATGTAATGCTTGCTCTACTGAAGGATATTGACTTCCAAATAAGAAGGTGGTTACAAAATTATAAGTCATACCTCTCCAATCTGTAGTGATGAGGTGCATCTTTGCTTGAAGGTACCAGTTGATAGGTGTTGTATCTAGTGTATTGATGAATTTGTGTACCCACTTTTCTTGAGGAACATTGCTCCAGGCTTCCTCACAGCTTTGCACATGGTCCTTTGGGCAGCTTCGACCTGTGTATCGAACTTCATAGCCTTCTACTTGTGTTGAGAACCGCATTGTCATCAAGGTATGAAACTGTACCCAATCTATAATGTTACTTTTGTGTGTCCCCCACCATCTTGTTGGGGTTGCTTTCAATGCCTCATCCATCACCAACAATATTTTTTGAATTGGTACACTTTCTTGAAAGTCTGACAACAAGGTTACTAAAGGATTTAGACCATCAAAGGTGGGTAGGTTACTTATTGTTGTGTCGATCCAACGAACTTCTCTGGTTAATCTAGCACATCTTCTTGTAGATACCTCATAAATTTTATTCTGTCAGTTCTACAGTGCTTCTTCTGAGTCTAATGAACATGCATTGTCACTTCGACAGCTTAGGTTTCCATCGGCCATAGGATTAATGTAATCCTGTTGTTTGGCTGTTAATTTGTATATATTTTCCAGTTTGTGTGCACGGTCTTCTTCTCTGATGGGCTCTGTGTATCGCTGACCTTCATTTGGATCTAAGGGTGCAATGACCCTAAGGCCATCTTTTTCAAAAGTCATACGTCTCTTCTTTAAATCAACCACAGTGGAATTATTGAAGGCCTAATCAATTCCTAATAGTGCAGGGTAAGGGCAGTTGTCATCAACTATCTCAATTACCTCAAAATATGCAAATTTTCTTACTCCATCAATATCCACAGGGACATGTTCTAATCGTTCAAAAGGGATGATAAATTGTTGATTAGCCATCCTGAGCCTGATAGGGGAATAGATCAACCTCGATTTTCCCATCAGTGCCCAAGTTTGCTTCGCCATGACATTAACCTCTGACCCTAAGTCAAGGACCACATAGTCTATATCATATTTTCCTATTTGAGCATTCAAATGTAATTCCTTATTTGTCCTTCTCTTTTTAGCAATTTGGTGTATTTCCCTATTCAGTAAGGGGTCATTATTTCCTAGCTCATAATGTCTGATTAAATTTTGTAGTTCTTGGACATCGCTCTCATCCTGAATCAACTTAACACAAGTATATAGAAATTCCATGAGCTTGCTTACCTCTTTTCCTTCTCTTGGTGAAGCAGACTGATCAAATGCCTAAGGCATTCCGTATTCTCTTACTTATGGTCATGTTCTTGATGAAGAGCCTTGGTCTCCTTTGAACTCTTTTCTTGCCTCTTCAAATATTTGTCTTTCTTTCTTCGCATCAAAGTTTTGGGCCTTCTCTGCAGCTTTCCTAATTCCTGAATCTTCTGTAGTCTTCCCTTGGGTCGTTCTGTCATCTCCTGTAACAACGCCTCCTCTAGTAATAACAACTCTAGGGTCTTCTCTGCGAGGTTCATCTTTGATCAATTGTATCTGCAAGTTCTGCTAAGGTCCTCATTTCTCTTGAAGTTTAGCCAGCACTGTTGGACATTCTTCAATAACATGCTCGAAGGAGTTGCAGTAGTTGCAAGTAGTGCAAGGGTTCTGACAGTACCTTGCCAAGTTTCCTAGTTGTGCGTAGTTATAACAAATGATTTGTCCTTGGCCTCAATACATACCTCCTCCTCCTCCTCGTCCTCTAAATCCACTGTGAGGATTGAATTTTCCTCTCCCAGGGGAGTTGTACTGTGTAGTGTTTCCCTCTTGTTGTACTTCGCCTTGAATTTTGTATATGTCTCTTGACCTTTCATGCATGAGATCGTAATCCCTACAATCCCTATCATCATGTCCCATAGACTTACAGAACGTGCAATACAAATTTGTAGGCGTCTGAACATATTGTTTCATGTAATAGTTCTCACTGAGGCGATGCCTATTTCTGCATACCTCGCACCAGGGTAAGGTGACTTGCTTCAAAGGGCTCGGAGCTCCAGAGGCCAAGTACTCATGGAATAGAGGGCAATGCTTCTTGTTGTTATAAGAAAAATCTGTTCGTTGGGATAGATCCAACCTATCCTGTTGTGAAGCCGATTACATCCTCTTTGATAGCTCGGCACAAGGCAAAGACTACCCGCACCTCAGGTGGTCCTTCGCCTGAGATGGTACGAAGGGGAAAAATAAAGGTGAAGGACTTACAAGAAGTCTTTCTCAGGACCACCCACCCTGGGTGTTATCCTTCCTTAATTTCCTGGATGGCCAAAATGGCATGGGGAATGAAAGTTATGGATGGGAAAAAAATGAGCTCGTTGATTTTTAGGACATCGAACTAAATGAAGTGAACAATGAGTTAAAGCGTTGGAAACTATCCCAGAATGGGTCCCCGAGATAAACTGGTGTCCTAGGTAATTAACCAATGAATACCTTGAGTAAAAGGGTGTGAAACAAGTGTGAAAAGGGGGCTTAAGAGCTACAACCAAGTACTTTTAAATGGCTATAAATTGAGAACAACAAGCTGTTCGAAGCTTTCAAGACAAGGAAACAAGCTTAGAAAGGCTTGATACGCCTCGGGGTGAACCGGGAAGTGATCTCGGAAGGTTGTAAAATCAAAAGTGGGCTGTAAAAGTGGATGAACAACCTTGTTACAAGCTGTTACAGCTATGATATAAGGGAAAGTATTCACAACTTCAATTTTGGTTCGTGTGTGAAAAGGTGGACTGATGAAAGGTTGACTTTAAAAGTATTTTATTGGTCAATTTTTAGTTTTTATCACATGCCTTGGCCACCACACTATTTTCAAGGTTATCCCGATCAGACAAACACATCCCCGAACTATGCCAACCAGTATAAGAAAAGTAGTCTTAGAAGACCACGGTGGTTAGGTTGAAGAGTGCCCCATGTAGTTCAAAGAAGCAGGGATTAACCACTTCTCATCACTAGTGCTTTCGAGCTCTTAAATCCGCTTGGATGGAAGAAGGATACCTGCGAAAAGGAAAAGGCTCAGGACCCCCCTAAAGAGGGTTTTTGCTGAGCTTACCCAAGCAGAGTAGTATTCCAACCGAGCTAAGCTAATCAACTCCTTGACCATGTGGTACTAAGGAAAGACAACTTGACTTGTACTAACTAGACAACTTTCGAGGGGCTCCTGATGAAGACTCCCTGGCTTTGACTCTTAATATCCTACAAAATTGAAATTGCATAAAATGAAATACCAGACCATTCACGTGGTGAGGTCACGTCTTGCTTTCACAAACGTGCCTCCTGGTTATTGAATTTAAAATATATTTAAAATATATATACATAAAACAAGTAAATAGATAGGTGACATATATGTCATGGCTAGATAATATGTATATGTAAATATCTAAATAATATAAGTTTTTGTTTTTAGTATATGGGGTGGATCTTTGAATTGTTTTCAAGTTTTTTTCGGCGTTTTTCATATATTTAGCTTGTTGATTTTGCATGGCTCCTTTAGGGGCAGCCACTTGTAGATTAGTGAGTGAAAAGTGATACAATGAAAATATAGCAAGATTAGATAATTACAAAATGACAATTACACCATTCAACCCAAAGGAATGGGTTGAAGCTCTTTGCGAGCAACAATGCCTCCATATGCATGAAAGCCCCAACTAACTCCTTTAATGGGGATTGGAAGTTTAGTGTTTAAAATATAAAAAGTGTGATGATTATCTACATAACTATTAATCAGATTTTTTACATGAATTCACAAGTGAACTATTCAAACTATCTACACAAATAAAACATATCAACATTGGTATGTGTATTAGAAATTTTTGGAGTGAGTGCAAGTGATAAGTAAAGTGAATATGAGAGTGATTGGGTAGATTTACCGATCGAAATGTGTGTTTTTCGTCGTTGCCCTGCTGACCCCTTTGCCTCAAATAGGTCTCTAGGTGGTCCCCAACCGCTTAAGAGAAGCAGAGTGGGTGACCGGTTGTATCCTTGCAGGCAAACAACGAAATTTTAGTATTTATGCATGGAAAAGATGAAATAAACATAACAAAAATTTACACATAAGAAGTATATAACAACCAACTAAGATGGTTGTCCCGTGGGGGGAAATTGACCAAAATGACCAATTTTCCTATTTGGGACAACAAAGTTAATGGTAATAAAACATAACAGAAATATACATGAATGAAAAGATAAAGCAAACAAGTATGGAAAACCAGCTAAGAGGTCTATTAAAGGGTTCTCCTAAGGGGCCCTAGGACTCCCAGCCACTAGCTAAGGCTGAAAACAATTGAATACTTCAAAAAAACTGCACTAAAACACATTAAACAAATTAAACCAAGTTGTCATAAGATGAAAGTAAGCAAGTTAAACCCAAGGAAGCAACAACAAACAATTAGCTAACCAATCCCTCCTGGAGATAGCTAACATAAAAAGAATTTACCCCTACCCCTCAACCCTTAACCAACAATTGACACATCCAACAACTAAAATCTAACAAGTATCACACACACAAAGAGTCTTGTAAATTTCAGTAGAGCTTTGTTACTATATTCATCCCCCAATTTACAATGCCAACCCTCTTATTTATAAAGGAGAGGTGAAGGCTTAGGGTTAGGTCACAAGACACTTGTCACTTTTGGAAAAGTGACAAGTGGACCAACCCTAAAGTACTTTTGTCTTTTTACAAAAAGTAACCTTATCCTAAAAGCATCTTATCCAAAAAGAATCTTATCCTAAAAGGGAACCTTATCTAAAAAGGGGATCAAATCAGATTTGACTTGACCCTTCAATTACATAGTAATACATCCCAAAAAGTAAATCATGCGAGAGTTCATATTACAAAAAGTCATTTTTTATAAAATGACAAAACTTGATATGCCACATCACCATTTTCCTTGGGATTTGTGCCATCCCAAAGGCTCTTTCATTGTTGTCATGTTTTGTAGATGTAAGTGAGGTGGTTTAGGCCAATTCTCGACCATCCATGGTTGTCGGATTCACCGGAATGAAGCCCCAAGATGTGGGGAATTTGTTGAGTTGCTTAGGAGGGCAAGGGGCCTTTGAGATTTGGTCATTGTAAGTAAGAAAATTCTTGTTGTTCAAGCACTTTTAAGACCTGATTATACCCTCCCTTTGTTTCTTATAAGTTTCCCTGTGAGCTGGTCGAAGCATGGCTTTGATTTGGGCTTGTTTCGATGAGATGACCCCTTGGACCTGATCTTTGAGAGGGTATTCCTCCATACCAAATAACCACAAAAATTATTCTTTATTATGATCATGTTGTATCTCTGCTCGCTACCTTTCCACTTCCTTTCATTTGGCACAAATCCGACTCTGGATGAGTAAGATATGGCCTCGGGAAGGTATGCAGATGGAGCCGGTTAGGAGACCGATCAGGGGAAAAACTTGAAGTTGGGGAACAATTATGGGTTGGACACCAGAATTGACAAGCTTCTACAGGCTTGCATACCTATAGCTAAAATGGGTTTTCCTCACTAGGCCCAATTTGACCTCGGAGGCCCCCAATTAGGCCTCTTTCTGGTGCATGCTTGTAGGGCTAAAAATGATTCCATGTTGCTCTGGGACATGTCACTGAAAATTTGGGCTGAATTTTCTGAGGTGAATGTCAGGGATGCATTCTATACTTTTCCCCAATCGTTTCTACTATTTACGGGCGAAAATCCACCTCCGTATGGCGAAGTTATAGAATTAAAACAGCCAGTGACTCTTAGGGGGGAAGGAATTTAAATTATACTACATAGTTAAATCAT
>SNQJ01S0143868.1:0-16757 GCA_010110895.2 Picea sitchensis
TCCGGTAATCAACACTTTCTGAAAACCTGATCATTTCCCCAAATTCAGACGGGACTTCCCTAGTTTAGATTATATGATATATCATTCTTTTGATGCAAGCTGAAAATCATAAAGACCTGTTGAATATCCTAGGATCGTCACGAATGTCTGGAAACGTTCCCCAAACTTAGTAGTGGGAAAGAGGAAATTGTGAAGGTGACTTCAGCTGTCTTTGGAAAGAGTATCTAAGTTCGAAAAAGTTTCTGGGTTACCAAGCGAAAGCTTTTTTCCCTTTTTGGATTTTTTCTCTCTTTTTCTTGGATTTTTTCCTTGATTTTAACCTATGACTCCATTTACCCAATTTTGGCACCTGGTCTACTGTTCTTCCCGCTTCACAGGGAAGCGATATCCCTAGTTGGAGACTATGTTGGAGCCGCCCTTGTTTTTTCACCTCGCGCAATTTTTGACGTTTGATACTTGACATTTAAAGTTGTTCTTCCTTTCTTTCCAAAAATCATAAGACTCTTAAATCTCGTCGTTTGAATAACAAGGCTTTTTTCACTTTCAAAAGAAAAGATCCATTTTCCACCAATATGTTTGCCTTTTTGTTTTGTTTTTGGAATGTCACAAGTCGGATATCGCGAGTCGGACACTTTGGTTTTTTGATTCACAAGTCCCGAATCGCGAGAATGCGAACTCGGTTCTAATTTTCGTCCAAGGCATTGACTACGGTAAAAACTTTAACCCTTGATTAGACATCGTCGGGGTTTGTAAAAACTTTAACCCTTGATTAGACATCGTCGGGTTTTCACGCCTCGGCATTCGTCAAGCTTCCAAATTTTTTTCACAACCCCGAGAGTCGAAAATGCGATAAACCTTTTCCGATAACCTTATCCAAGAACCAATGTTTAAAAAACTAACCACGATTAAAACTTGGTTCTCGGTACATTACCACTCGGCATTTTCTTCCACGAAGTTAAGGTGTCCAAAACTCCGATTCGCAAAGTTGCGACATAATGATATCGGGATTAATTAATCGCCTAATCTAGCATTTCCTTCTCTTAACTCAACCCTTTATTATCACCACATCTCAATATCGCGACTCTGCATATCATTCTCCTAAAAGTTTGTCTTCAAATTCTAATCACTTATTTTTGGCGACAATTCAGTTAATCATATCATTACATCCTACAAATCGCTGACACATTGATTACGCTAAAATCGGCCCTCACAAATTCTCGCTGAAGCCACGGTCAAAATTACGTAAAGCGAATTCAATGATGCAACGAAGGCGAGGGAAGTTTTTAAGTCGCTAAGATTTTGTATTTTTAAATTAAAATGAAATATGCCCGCTTCAAGGTTGGCACACCTCAATGGTATTTATTTATTTTCCTCCATTACCCGAAAATCATTGCCTCCCAATATTCATGACATTAGTGAGAATTTAGGGTAAATCCACCAAGAAAATAAGATCAGATTTTTCAATAAATTCGGTTTTATTCATGGGATTTGACAGACTTACGCCTAAAGGTACATGATTTCAAATATATACAAGATTTCGTTTTTATTTTAAACATTTTATTAACGCTGTAAAGCTCGCTTCGGAGATACTCATTCGCATGTATACACAGTCTACCTAAGAGAAAACAACAAGCTTCAGCTATGGCACTGAGGAGAGCAGCAAAAGAAAACATTGAGGTTGTGGCACGTGGTCCGATAATGTCTCGCATTAATTTCACGGACGAGTGGCTCAGTATCCACCCGGTCGTCTATTTCAAACATTCTGAAGCCGGATAGCTTAACTGCTCTCGTAGACTTTGATGACTATAACCTTGATGTTGTGAAAGATGACATGAATACTAAGTACAAGACAATTGTTAAGTCGGGAATGCACCTGGTAGCAACAAGACCTCGGTTGCTCCCATACTAAGACATTATCCGATGGGCATTGGATCACAACCACTTGCCTTCCAGAACTATTGTAAATGACCAACAGGCCATGATTGGAACTTTTAGGCATGAGCATATCCGTGCTATGTATAAGCTCCCAACAAATTTCAAATATACATATGACCAAGAATTCCCGGCGGAATTCAAAGAGAAAGAGAGCAAAGAATTTGACAGAACCCTACCAATATTGATTAAAGATTGCGTCGCTCCGACAGAGCGCAAATGACAATGGTGTGTATTCAATTTCTTCATTGGGGCCATAGTATATGTATGTGGCGGTGATGACTTGTCGACTTTTCGGATGGGAAGAAACTGCACATTTTTACATCCAGTAGGTACCACTCATCTTTCGGGTAGCAGAAGGTTCCTCATTCAATTGGGCAAAATGATCTCCGATAGTTTATTCAACAAGATCAACAGCAATCGGAGAAAAAGGCGTACTGAAACTACCGGATTCTACATGTCCACAGATATCATGGACGAATATGCCCTAACGCATTTTCCTTTTGAATGAAATGGGTTTTGAGTCCCACCCATGAGAAGACCGTTCATGAGTACCACGATAAGCCGTGGGAAAATAACGCCAACAAGTTTATTTATGAGATTTTAATCGGGTAATGGTGCCCCTGCATCTTCACCATTTTTGGTCTTTGCCACCCCGCATCTCAGATAACATTACAGGGAATCATATTGCGCATCGGCACGAGGAAGAATTCTCTTATTTAAGAGTGTTTGGAACTACTGTTCCTCCTTCGGCACTACCACTATTCATTCCCAACAAGCTAGCCTTTCGCGAGATTGCTCGGCAAACTGGATCATGAGTGGAGCAAAGAACCTTGCTACGCCTAAGAAGTTGCATGGCCATCTTTCCCTATTTGGATAAATTCATATTCATTATTAGATTTCTGACATTATCGCTATAATGAGGTTGCAGCCTTGGAAGATTTGAACCTATCCTACATTGAGTACAAGAAGCATGATCCTCGTGGGATCGTAAGCACTCATCCGGGACATTGTGGATTAAAAAGGTTCTAACATGAATTGCCTCTCCTCGGATGATGTTTTCCGGAAAGTGATGATATCCCATTCGGAGGTGCAATTCTAGAATCGATCCATGGCACCTCAAGACATGGCTTCATCTAAAAATTTCTAGGAACATAGATGAAGATGTCTTCTCGCTGTGTTGGGAGGTTTGGGACTTCTAAAGATAAAGAAAAGGAGGTCGGAAGTTCTATGGGGCAGACTTCCAATCCCGAAAGATGTCATGAATAGAATCTCGAGCAAGAGAAGAGTCCCTCCGAAAGCGGTGGGGAAGAACCTTAAAAAGAAGAAGAGTCCTATGCTGGAGAACAATCCCGGAACAGATAAAGAGGATACCGATCCTCCCATGAGCATAGTCCGAGGTGGAAATAAAGATACGTAATTCCACCGTAAACTCGTAATCCCAGACGGAAATAAAGACCTCGATCCTCGAAGAGCAAGATCCACTCAAGACACCAGCTGAGGGTAGCAGCAGATTGAAAACCCATCACCTTCCGCTACACCCTTGCAACATTGGAAGCGCTAATCCAGGGATGGATTTTGGGGAAGAACTAAGACCTATAAGGGCGCAGGAACTCCCTCCTAATGATTTCTCTTTGACAAAAAGAGGAGAGTTGTAGAAGCCAGAATTTCCATCGAGTGGGAGAGTCCACTAATAAAAGATCCAAAGTAATGACCGACGGGAGAAACAAAAAGAAGGATGAGCTTGCCACTGAAATCGCAGGAACACTAGGATGACGCTAGAATGGAAAATCAATATTCAACAATGCTGAAAGGCAAATTTCAAAAGAAAGAATCGCCTTATCAAGACTCTTGAGGCCAGGTTGGCTTCGGCAGCAGAAAGCGCGATGAGTCAAGTAAGCGGAGAAATCAAGTTCGCTCAATTGGCCAACAAGAAAGAAATTGAAGTCCTTAAGACCAAGATGGAACAAGCGAATTCAGTGATTCGAGATGGTCGGGTACAATTGGACCAACAGAGAGATATGATTACACAGCCTGCAGCTCGCTTGGAAATCACAAAAAGAAAGACAATGGCCATCGAGACCATTAAATCCCGAGAAACCAATATTCGTAGAGTAGGATCTTTTCTGCTAAAAAGAACCTGCTAACAAAGTTGGAGAAATTCGAGAAGACCGCTTGTTAATTCAAAGAATATCCGAATCAATTAGCAAGGAAAGGAACACGATATATTGCTCGAGTCGCCAAGAGGCAGTGATAGTGGCCAAAAACATGTTTTCAGGGCCTCCCGGGCTCCCCATTGCCGAACAAACTAGGGGTAACATCTTGTTAAAGAATTGGGAACAAGATATTACTTTAAGCAAGGAGCAAGTTCTAAAGTGACCAGTTTGTTAGAAGAGGCCATCAATAATATAAATGGTGAGCAGATAGAGATAGAAATTGGAAATGACACAGAGGCGTCGAGGCAGATAAATATAGACCGGATTTCCCCGACATAAAGAGGAGAATGAGAGAAATTCAGCAAAAATCTCCAAGATGGACAGGCTCGACCCAGCTCAAATCGATAAAAATTTGATTCAACCCAGTGCACAAATTGGCGCCCTTGAACTCATTGATATACAAGTAGATGGTAAGCTTCCACCGTTGGCATGAGAATTCTATTTAGCCGAATCTCATTGTCAGGACGAGCCTTCACAGCCTTGTCACCCGTACTTTGTGGACAAGTGTATGAGGTACACTGAGTCCATGCTTGGACGGGCACCTAGCACTTCTTAAGATAGAATTGGTGAAATGGAGTTATTTCACTCCCCCCAACACAATGCAAAGCCTTCACAACTTGTATTTCATTTTTTTGGACAAATGTATCATATGTATTAAATCTACGCAAAAACAAAGATTCCGCACTTTGAAAACGGATTCGGATAGATGGAGTGATTTTGCTCTTCTGAACCGAGAGGCAATTTTGTATAAATACATCACAAAGAAGAGAAAAGGGCTGGACTTTTGGGAAATAACCAGAAGAGAGTTTTACATCAAAGCGAGTTAATACAAGCAATCCTAAGACTTCTCGATTCGGCTACCTAATCGTGTTGCAAGTTTGTTTCGGTCATGTTCTTTACTTTTCATTTTGCTCTCATAATTGGATGTGTAATAATTTAATTTAGTAATGCACTCACTACTATGGTGAAAGGTTTGCATCTTTTCCTATAATTGTCTCTTGTCTTTCCTCCGCACCAGCTATCAACAAGTGTAAGACCAATTTTACACTCCTTACGTAATTTTTGTCATCTATTTTACACTAGGTCAATTATGTTATGTCAATTGCTTCTTCTGTATATACATGAGTTTTCCACCGATGGGAACTTCGCGTCATCTACAGCCTAATGTTTTCTCCCATCTCACGCCATTTTATCGGAAACAACACAAGCATAGGAAAGGGCTCTCTCTAATTTGCATCCTTATTTCGCTCTTCACGTAAAAAATTCTCTTTATTTCGTCCTAATTGGAACAGCAAAATTATCTCTTTAAAAACCATTTCCATAACTGGAACTATTACTCAATGATTGTTCCCCAGAAAGCAACTCAATCTAACATTCAACCCGGATTATCTAGCCAAATACATATCGCTTCAAATCTCTTAAACACAATCCTTAAAACCGCAAAAACCCGTAATGAATTGGAACAATCGTAAGCTCATTGATAAGGATATAACTGCTCAGGAGAAATTGGAAGCTAGACGACGAGAATGTATAAATCTGCTCTAGTTTCTCTTACCAAAGGTTAGTATAATCATGTATCAACCTTTTGTATACCTCGGATGCCTTGCACACTGCACTTTAAGCCCTAGTACGTAATCAGAACAACATAGACCATAACCATACTGATTACACTAAGAAGTTTATTAGGAGTCTAAGGCACATCTTGAGGTTAAAAGAAATGATCAAGGAACAAGAAGAGAACAATAAGACTCTATTAGAAGAAAAGGAAGAAAGAAATCACAAGACTAAAGAATGGAAAATAAGATATAATGTAAATAATGAGATTAGCAAAAGTATTGAAACCATTGTCCACCCCAAGATCCAAATTGAAGAAGCCAAAGAATAGAGGAACTATTGAAGAATCAAATAAATGAAAAGGAAGATTCATTTTGTAAGTTAGAAGATGAAATTGTTGGACTTTAGAAAGAAGGTAGAGAAGTCAAACAAATCATTGAACAGCCCAAGAATATTGGATGAGATATTGGAGAGTCAAAGACCACCATGATAAATCAAATCTTGGATACAAAGGAGAAGATGGCACATGTCAAGAAAGCACCTCAAAGAAGCATGAGGTAAGTCCATTAAAGAAAGAAGGCAATGTTGCAAAGCAACCATCTACACAAGGCATGAAAATTTCAAAAGAACAAAGCAAGAAAAGACATCAAGAAGCCATTATTGGGACACCAAAGCAAAGGTATGAAAGCGTTTTCATGGGCATTGTTATTCATGTAATGGATATGGTCACAAAGTTTTTGAATGTAGATCTTATGAAATAAGACATAATGGAAGATTTCATAACAATTCAAGGAGGTGTTGGAGATGTGATAAAGTAGAACACATTGTTGTTTTCTCAGAACACCATGAGATGTTAAGGAATGAAGTGGATTTGGCCACAAAATCCCAAGAGTAAGTTGGAACACAAGAAGAAAGTCCATGATGAGGACTACACACAGCATGGATAGAAGAAGGAATGAAGTAATAAAGGGAGATATCTTGAAAATATGGATGCTTAGAGCTCAATTTCTAAGGAGAAGGGTCATCTACGTATGGGTGAAGAAGACAAAGCACCTTACACTACAATGAAAGACTGAAGGAAGTACAAAAGTGTCATCTACTAAGGCACACTGGTGATTGGGCAGACACCATGTGCATACATGCTAACCTTGAATAGGTCACAGACACACACTGGCTAGAACTAGGGCCAAAGATATATACAAAGCCTTGGGGAAAAGGCAACGCACATGGCTTGGAGTTTGATGTGATGATGCAAGGTCTGACATTGTTTGTTGCGCCGGCTAATCGCTTGCTGCGTGTTTTCATGGTTATATGTTATATCACGCAAGGTTATGATACAAAATAAATCTTGGGTGCATGGCACCAACCCATGAGTATGGTTTGATGTTGATCCGCTGGAGTACATGTATCGTACCCTTTGAGTTTCATTGATGTATCTTATGATGTATCAATAGAAGACATGTTGATATCATGGTGCATGCATTTTGCATGTGGTTGGCTACATTGAGACATGAAGTTGGATTTGGAATACATGTATGGGATTCATCATTTTGTGTAATTGGTTCATGATGGAGATATATCATGAGTGGATGTACATTGGTTGGCATATTATGCATACATGGTTGTCATATTGATAGATGCACATGCTTGGCATGTTCATAGATGCACATGATTGGAATATTGGTGGATGCACATGGTTTTCATATTGGTAGATGCACATGTTGTCATATTGATAGAAGCATATGATTGATACATTCCATGGATGATATTTTACACGTTGCATAATTTTGATGTACATATTGATGTACATGAATGTGCATGGTGACACATTTTGGTACATGGTGTACTTGGCGGATATATTAATTAATGATTCTATATTTCATTGATGGCATATCTTTTGTTTCATGATGTATGGTATGGCACAAGTTTGATGCATGAACAGTCCAATCCATCATCATATGGTAGCATATTTTTCATCTGCAGAGAAGATAGGAGACATACCCTTAGGGGAGTCATTCTTCTTCCCATGATTCTAGGGAGGAGATTTATTAGATTCATACCTATAAAAGAGCCCTATAATTGAAGAAAAAACACAAAGGCATAAATCTAAGGAGGATGGTCAGGATCATGAGAAATTTTCAGCATTACATCAAACCGGACATCCCTGTTCAAAAGGGGATATTATTCAGAGGAAGATAAAAAACATTCAGATAGGGGGAGCATCCCCAAGGAGATTTCAAGTAGAGGGAGAAGCCCCAAGATAATGTCCCTTGCCATTGATTACTTGGGGAGATAATCACATTGATGTGATTGATGTCTATTGATGGGAGAGATTAATGTGGAGAGATAGCCACATTGACTATTGGATGAAGAGCATGCCTTGTCTACATAAGCTGACATCAATAATTGTAATTGGAGTTGACATCAATATTGGTATTACATCAATGCCAAAGCACCATATTGTTGATCATGTTGTCATTGATGCCAATGGTTTGTTTATTTTGGAGATTGTTTGATCACACGTCATTGATGCAAATGGTTTGATTGGACTCGATGTCATTGATTGATGTCAAGTAATTAATTAATTGATGGTTGATAAGGCATTGTCCTGATGAGAATGATATATGTCAGTAACATCCACTGAACATGGATCAATGAGCTGTCATTGATACATGATGCATAGTTGATAGTTATGATGCAGTGGTAAATTGATGCAAAGATGAATCATCATTGTCTTATCATGATTGATAAGGTGTAGAAATGGATGAACTCCAAAGTGGTCCCTTTATGGTGAAATCCCTCAATGGAAGACGCTAATTTAATTGATTTATCCTAGAAGAATTAGCTGAAGGACCCACACTTGCATATGGATTAATGAGATGAATATCAATGTTAAGTTGGTGAAACTAGCCTAGATGGATAATGCTTGACATGCCATTCTGGTATGTGGAATGTCACATAACTCTCACAGCTTGAGAGTTATGGCTCTAATGGGTTGAAGGACCCCCATATGAAGGCTTGAAGCCCACAAGGTCAAAGAAGTCAAAGTGGACCTAAGAAGAAATAATTATTTAAATGATAAATTCAAGTGACAAAGTCAAGATGGATTATTTAAATAATAAACAAGGTAATAAAATCTAGAAGGAATATTTAAATGATAAAGTATTGGAGAACTTTCTATCTCCGGAAAGTGGTTAACCCTAAAATAAGGAAAATAGGTTAAGTGACCCAGAAATGGGTTAAGAACTCTGAAAAATGGGGCAAGGGACCTAGAGAATGAAAGTATAAATAAGATAGCCATGGTCTCTTTGTAGATCATCCTTTTGTGGATCAATGGAGAGATTCTTGTGAAAATCTTTTGGAGCATTGGATGGAGAGATTCTTGTGAGAGAATACTATTGCGTGGATTTCTTTGAGCATGATTGAAGATCTATTCTAAGGAAGAGAGCCGCAGAGGAGGATCTCATGGATCTATCAAAGTTTCGGCAATGTCGAGGATCTTGATGGAAAAATTTCTGGATTCATAGAAAACCCTATTTTTGATGCCCATGGGTCAGTTGCGTATAGGGTGAGTACATGTACACGGGTTGGTTGTGTATAGGTGAGTGTACACGCTGGATGACCGTAATGTGAGCATGGAGGATAAAATCATGGATATTTGTGTTGAGATGGTGCCAAGCTCTTGATGATGAGGGTAAAGTTCCATCTCGCTGCTCTATGGCCTTATAGATCTACTCACCAGACACTAGTATGGTTAAGCATTATTGTCTCTGATGGATACCATTATCCATGTGTTGTAAATGCTTAGGGAATTCTTGGTATGGATTCTATGATGTGGTTCAGCTTTGGTTGATTTGGTTGATGGAGTGAGCAAAATTCTTGCGGATTTAGTAGTGATATGATTGTTACGGTATACTATTTTTTATACATGATTGAGATAGCATTCATATTGATTTGTTGAGAAGCATGAGAAAGCTATTGAGAGCTTGGATGTATTGTGACCTGTTGTGGGTCAGCTTTGGGACAAAGGAAGACATAAGAGAAAGTGATTGCAGGTTGTAGAGGATCTGATCATGTGAAGCAAAGAAAACCCTAGTTGATCAAGCATACGCTTGTTGCATTATACACCGGCCGCATTCACACGCAGGTTGTAGTGAGCTAAAGCATGCACATGTACACTATTTGACAGTTAAGGTGTACCTGTGACAGATTGATATCCTTGGAGGATTGTTGCCTCATCTCAGCTTGATGCTGAAGGTGTAACTTGATTCTTTCTTTATAGAGCATGTGTTTTACGTATTGTACTCTATTCGCTTGTTGTTGATAAACCCTCAAGGATTGTAGTCCTGAATAAAAAAGAAAATGTGTATACATCTTGTGTTCTTTTGTGTTCATTGTGGTGATGACTTGTTGATGATATATTGTTGATATATGTTGTTGATATGTGCTCACATCTAACTAGTTAAAAATGATAGCAATGGTAATGAATAAATGTTGAATGTTAATGATGAGTTTTTGTGGAAAGAGGGATTTTTTGGGAAAAATATCCCCACAATCAATCACCCCCCCCCCTCCCTCTAAGTGTGGTAGGTGTTTCCAAATCATTTTTCTTTCTTCAGGTACTTTAACTTGAACACTAGAAGTTGGTGATCTATTAAGTATCTAAATTGAACATGCAACTGCTTAAGCCCAGTAATCTTTGGACATTTTCTCATGTAAGCATACTCATGGTCATGTTCATGATGGTGCAATTCTTCATTCTGCCACTCCATTTTTTTGTGGAGGTATCTAGTAGTCGTTTGTTTTTTGATACCATGATGTTTACAAAATCAACAAACTCTCTTGAGTCATATTCACCTCCAACGTATCTCAAAAACTTTGGAGCCAAATCTACCACTTTTGTTTCTCTCATTTCAAATTTCTTTGAATTTTGAATCGAAAGTGAAAGTCTTGGATTTTTTGCTTGAGAAAATAAACCCAAACTTTCTCGCTAAAATCATCAATAAATGTCAAAATAAAAAATTCCACCAATCGATTGATTTTGCATAGATCCACATAAGTCTATGTGAACTAACTCTAAGCACTTTTTGTCTCTATAAGAGGATGATGGAAAGCTATCTCGCTGGTGTTTTCGTACTATGCAACTTTCACAAGAAGGAATCCGATTAATCAAAGGAGGCAATCCTGTCACCATAGATTGTCTTTGTAACAAACTCATACTTTTCACTGGTAAATGACCATATCGATAATTCCATAACTCAGTTTCAATCACATTAGAAATATTACATGCATACATATTCCCACTTCTAATTTCTAAGGGAAACAATTTGTTCTTTTTCATAGGGATTTTTGCAACAAGTCTTTTAGTTGGATTAAGAATTCTGCAAGTGTTGTTGTGGAAAGTAACATCATAACCATGTGCCATTAATTGCCCTATACTCAAAAAAATTGTGTTTGATATTTGGTACATAGTAAACATCAAGAATATTTTCACTTCACCCTGCTTTGTTAAAAATGGCACAACACCTTTCCTCAAGCTTTGATTGAATGATCATCACCCAAACTAAATGTAGTAATAATATATGTATCAATATTGTGCAAATCATTGCATTCGAATCATAAGGATTGCTATATCCACTATCTAGCAACCAAACATATTTGTCAAGAATTTGTTGAGATACTTGACATGAAAGAGACAAAGTATCAGATGTTTCACTTTCTTTGACATTAGCTTTACTTCTATACTGCAACTTACGACATTCAGATATATATGGTGACCCAACTTTTTACAATAACTACATTGAATTTCTGATTTATTTGTCCATATCTGACCATGATCTTGTGAAGCCGATCTTGACTACTCTGACTTGTCTTTTGTTTGTTCAAGTTTATCTCTTGTTTGAGAATGCCCTCTACCACGCCCATGAAAACCTTTTTCCTTTGCCTCCTGGCCCATGGACACCTTTAGTTCCAAAATGCATGTTCTAGTACCAAGATCCAAGGTCATCCTTGCTTCCTGAGATAACAATGAACCGCATACCCTTCTATAGAAAATTTGTTAGATCTTCGACTCAAGAAGAGAAGTAACTACCATTTCAAAATTATTAGCTAAACTTCTAAGAACTTTTTGAACAACTCTTTGGTCTATGAGTACTTTTTTTCCATTAATCCTAAGTCGACCATAATACCCATAACTTTAGTCATAAACCGATCAACACTTTCTCATTCACTCATCTTTAGGGTTTCAAATTGAGTTTTAAGGGTTTGAAGTTTCACAGTTTTCACTTTATCATTATCCTTATAAGCTAACTTAAGAATATCCCATGCTTATTTAGCACTCTTGGCACCAATAATTTTAGGAAATACATAATCATCTAAAGAAACTAAAATATATTATTTGGCTTTTCCTTCTTTTGCTTAAGTTCTTCTAATGTTTTTCTTTGAACAACAACCATAACTGCAACAACATTTGCATCAGGTTCTATGAACCCTGTTTCAACACAATCCCAACATCCCTGAACTTGCAAAATGGATTTCACCTTCTCCCTCCAAAAATCATAATTGGAACCAACTAGAGTTGGTGCTTGAATTGACCAAGAACTAGACATTTTTCTAATTCCAAAATATCAACCACAATTTTTTTTTTTATATAAGTCCAAGTGAATTTTCAGATTTCAATGAAACTTTAAAGAAACTCCAAATTTTATAAATACTCTTCAGCAAAATCCAGAGTAAATAAAAAATGTAAATGGGTTTATTGTAAAAAGTGATATCCAAGCCTGTAATTCTTAGCCAGCGCCCTCTTCCAATTCGGCAATAGCTCTTCTCCAAACCGATGGCAGGACTATGGCACTTCTTCAAACTGGCGGACAGCTCTTCTCCAAACCGGTGGCAGCTCTGTGGCACTTATTCAAACCGGTGAGAAGCTTCTTAAAACTAGTTGGAAGTAATAAGAAATACAATGTTCTATGGTATTCTTCACTGTGGAAGAGAGACGCAGACAGCAACAGAAATGCAGCCTTACAAAGAGGCATAGCAGGTAGTGTTCAGCGGGTATTCTTCAATATCTAGGAGTGGGCGCACACAACGAACTCGTGGCACTTCTTCAAACTGGTGGTAAGCTTCTTCAAATTGGCTAGCAGTAATAGGAAATACAACGTTTTGTGGTATTCTTCATTGTGGAAGAGAGACGCAGACAGCAACAGAAACGTAGCCTTACGAACAGGCACAGCATGCAGCATTCAGTGGGTATTCTTCAACATTTGGGAGTGGGCGCACACACTGGACTCTCTGCCCCCAACCTCACCCTCTGATATTATGTAAACAACAAATAAAGAAGAATACCATAAATGTTTGGAATGAACGCACTTGATTGATTTCTTATTAATTATTTAACTACTACATCATTGAAAATTTTACCATTTCACGGGAGTAACTGTATTAAACTGTTTCACTAACTAATTCAGTTTACGGGATTACAAATCTTAACAAGAAGAACACATATTCACATGCTCTGCTCTTCCTGTGAAGAACACATATTCACATGCTCTGCTCTTCCTGTGGGAGATAAAAATTAATGAGTGAAGTCTTCAACTTAAAGAGGAGATGAATACACAAACTGTAACAAAGGTTTTGCAAATATCTTAAGAAACGAGTGGGATTCACTAATTCTGCATGCCTCCTCGCATCCCGTCCATTGAAAATTGTGGAGTGATTGGGTGAAGATAGTGACCCTATTCCCAAACTTAATGACCATTCATTTTTTACATGACTAACTTATTACCTCAATATTTGTAATTTGAAATGAAGTTTTGAGAGATGGTTTACCTAATATTCAAATTCAATATGTTCTCTTTCAATTGGATATGTTATGTGTCCAGAGGGATCAAATTTGTTGAGGTGAAAAACTTTCATCAAGTTTAGTCACTTACAATAATTGAACCAGGTGGGGATGATAACAATTGTTCCTCCTATCATGCTCCCAAGAGTCATGCCCAAGTCCAACCTTAGCATATCGTGGATGAGATGATGATAGAGAGGTCTTCTAACCACCTAAAAATACACCAATCATCAAGAAACACAAAGGCCTTAAATTTTAAACAAACAAAGGCATCTTAAAAAATAAAGTAATCCATGTTTTTAACTTTTCAACATGTTTTTTCACTTTCCAACAAACAAAGGCATCTTAAAAAATAAAGTAAAAGTCAAACAAGTTTATTTCTACTAAAGAGTCTACATAGGTATGCATACCCTACCCCCCTCTTCATTACAAGGAAACATATGTTCTTAACCATTAAGCCCACTCATACTTTTAACTTTTTGACATGTTTCAGTTTCCAATAAACATGGACATCTCAAAATATAAGGTAAAAGTGAAAAAAAAAAAAGTATGACTATAATGCATTCATGTTTTAACTTTTGACATGTTGTTTCACTTTTCAACAAATAAGGGCATTTCAAAAAATAAGGTAAAAGTAAAAAAAAAAAAAAACATGGCCATAATTCATCCATGTTAACTTTTTGACATATTTTTGCACTTTTCAACAAACAAAAAAACAACATTTGCAACTGGAAAGTAAAAATAAAACATATTTCTTTTATGATTATAATACATCTATGTTTTTAAGTTTTGACATGTTGTTTCACTTTCCAACAAATAAGGATATTTTATTTATTTATTAATTTATTTTTATTTTTATTATAAACTAAATATAGAGATTTAGAATAATTACATCCTCATTTGTTACAAAGTTGTCATACAATAACAAAATTTCATAGTATCTACTAGCCTATAACCAATCCTAAATATATCCATGGGCATAATTTCCAAGCACTTCTAAGAGATATATATTCTACAAAATAAATTTGAAATACTAAGAACTTTGTAAAACATAAAAAATAACCAAATGCATGTCTACTAGTGGCTTCATCCAATGTTGCATTGTAAACTAGGTCTAAGTCTAGTTTTTCAATTTCCATTACATCATCGAGACAATGAAGTATCTCTTCCTCCTTTGGTATTCCACGGTTGGAATTCATATAATGAACCTTATTTGAGGCCCATGATTGGTCCCCCTTTATTGATAACCATGTTCCAAAGCATATTACATTCAACCTCTAGGATTTCCATTTGATTCTTATGTTGTACAAGTGTACCCATGATTGTTGTAACCTAAGTGACTACTTACTGTCCATTCTCATGATTTTTTGTTGTGGATGTAACGATTGATGTTCTATTGACATGAATGGATTCTACATGGTTTCTTAATACGCTCATGATCTAACCTAGATATTGGTAATCCATAATGAGATGATGATAGAGAGGTCTTCTAACCACCTAAAAATACACCAATCATCGAGCAACACAAAGGCCTTGAAAAGTTCAAAGTGTCGAAGAAGGAATCAAACAGGGATCTAATATGCCAAACCATAGAGATCTGGACAAAATAATAGGAAGCCAAGAGAAAACACCTCCTCTGAAAGAAAGAAAAGAGAGACCATTAAAATCCCCAAAACTTAAAAAAAACTTTGAAATCGACACCCTCCAGTGCCAAAATAACCCAATGAGTGAAGTTTCCTTCCACTATAAAGACAATGTTTCCTTCCTAGAATAAAAATCCATTTGGAGTCCGGTCAAATTGAGACAAGGGAATAGAGAAACACCCAAATTGTGACAAAGAAATACCTACAGAGCTCCAATAAAAAGGACCAATCCCAACAAATAAAAACTCCCCTGGTTTAGATGACAGAGGAGGAGGTTCACCAGTGCCCAAAAACACTAAACCAAGCAAAAACACCCCCAAAGAGAAAACATACCTCACTAGAATCCCTCTTCCTCCTAAAATCCAGAACCTCTTCCATCACATTTCATACTAATAAGCCATTATCTTACCTTAGAAAATAAAAACAATGTGCAAGTTTCATAATCATTAGAAGGCATGAGTATGGGCATGTGAAAAAGAGACTCGAGTTTCTTCTCAATAATTTCTCTACTAGATGGTCGGGTCACCATGACTTGATCCATGTGACACCTTAAATTCCTTCTACATAGCTTGGTCTTCATGTTGAAATGTTTAATGAATGGGTAAATCATGCGTGTTTCCATTGATGCTAATGACCCCCTCTTTAGAAGGGTGGCTTTATTGACAAATCCATCTGCGAAGAACTTGAAATAATTTGATACTTGTGAATTTCATCACCTCTTTTTTTCTCATTCCAACACTAAAGCTAGTATATAATCAACAACAATTTCCTTTGAGACCATTTTGTTGATGAAAGTATTTGAATCACCCACTACTATCAATGATTGAATCTTAGATTCAATAGCTACTCTCAATCCTTGTATTAAAGTGTGGGCAATACCTAAACCCCAAGAAAAAAACAACTTTATTGTTCCTCTAAAGTTCATAAGGCCAAGCCAGACACCAAATTGGTGTATGAGACCCCCTTGTTTTTGGGACAAGGGATGTTATCCATAATTTTGGTTGTCATACTGATGTAATGATGATGGAGAACTTAAGATCTTCACTAGAACTCTTTCCTGAGAAAAGTTACCTTTGTCTCTTTCCAGAAATCATATTTTTAAGAGAGGTTCGCAGGCTACCCATATATTTGCCTATGAGAATGCATGATTCTTGTAGGCTGCATTAAGCTGGGGTGCGAGAAGTTCACACTGTACCTAACTATCAGGGTGCGAACATCTTCTAAAGGGAGGAAAAAGATAAATTCTCGAACCTTCTAGAAAAGAATCTTCTAGAAGGATGAGTTGGCATTCGAATGATTATCTAAGTACTGGATTTCCTGATATCTTGGGATCTTTCCTATCCAAGTAACTAATATATTCTCTACTATATATTGAGGGGAATGCTCATGGAAAAGGTTACAAGCAAACTAGCAAGAGAATTATTGGAGAATTAGTGCAAGATTGTATGAAGGACTGATGCTACAGCAGCTAGGAACCCCAGTCGGTTCTCCAAGTGGTCCTCTTTTTCTTGGGCATCCTATTCCCGGTTTTATCCCGACACTCCCTCAATTTCCTTCTGGTAATCCTAATCC
>SNQJ01S0143869.1:0-20841 GCA_010110895.2 Picea sitchensis
TTTCCCAAAAAACATCGTTTAGGGCCTCAAAATGGCCCCGGAAGTTAAAAACTGCTAAAAATAGTAAATTACCAAAATTGCCAGAAACATGTTTTGGGCCAGTTGGAGAAGGTGGGTGGCCACCGATATCCACCTGGATCAAAATCTCACCAAAATCAATTCCCACAACCTGGGAATAACCCTTTGATATTAACCAAGCTTTGTATTTCTTCACTTTTCCTTCTACATTCAACTTATTTTTAAATACCCATTTGTTGCCAATGGGATTTCTTGCAGTCGGTAACTCCACTAGATCCCAAGCCTCATTCTTATCCAAATCTGCCATTTCTTTGTCCATGGCCTTTTTTCCAGAGATTTCCATCCTCTTATTCCACTACCTCTGTGACAGTTCTAGGATCATCATCAGTAACAGACAAAGAAAAATTTGAACGAAAATCAGATTGAGTATACCTTTCTAGTAGCCTTCTTTCTCGAACCAATCTCCTCAATACTGGAGTGTGAGGATCTTCTTCTTCTGATTCCTGTTCTTCTGTAGAGTTTGATTCATCATCCTTTACATCAAACTCTATTTTCTCTGGTTCTTCCTTACTTGGGAGGACTTCCTGTTTGACAACATCCTTCATTTCTCTAAATACCACATCTCGTCTATACACTACCTTCTTAGTTTCTAGGTTCCAAAACTTATAACCTTTGAGACCATATTTACATCTAATAAAGATACACTTTTCAGCCTTCTTATCTAGCTTACTCTTATTTTCCATTGGAACATGAACATATGCATCACAACCAAATACCTTGATATGTGTGAGAGAAGGTTTCTTACAAGTACATACCTCTTGTGGAGTCTTGTCATCCAGCGCTGATGAGGGTGATTTGTTGACCAGGTAACATGAAGTGCCCACTTCCTCTGCATAAAATTCTTTCTCTAAATCGACACCACTAAGCATGAACCTTGATTTTTCCATCAGCTTCCTATTCATCCTTTCTTTAACTTCATTCTTTTGAGGTGTATATGGAGTAGTCATTTTCCTTTCTATACCTCACTTCTTACATAATTCTTCAAATTCATTCTTGCCGAACTCTCCACCATTATTTTTCCTCGACACCTTAATTATTTTCTTTGTTTGATTCTCAATAAGAGCCTTAAACTCTTTAAACCTATCAAAGACTTCAGATTTCTTCCTGAAGAAATATATCCAAGTATTCCAATAGAATTCATCTATAAATGAGACATAGTACACAAATTTTCCCAATGATGGGACCGAAACAGGTCCAAAAACATCTCTCTGAACTAGCTATAAAATTCATTCTTCCCTCGTTGCACTAGAAGGGAATCTTACCTGATTCTTCTTCCCATATACCCAATGTTCACATAAATCAAAATCCAGAGATTAGTTAGACATACCTTCAACGATACCTTTACCGTGTAGTAGTCGAAGATCCTTCTCTCTGATATTCTCCAGTATTTGATGCCACAACATAACGTTTTCTCCAGACACTGTAGGAGTTCTTTCTTCTTCAACTCGAATATCAGGAACAATGGAACTATTAAACCCATCACTAATATTTCTTCCTTTCACCTTATACAAAGTTCCAAACCGAAATCCTTTCAACAAAACCATTTCTCCTCGAACTATCCTGTAGGTTTCATTTTCAAATATTGTTTTTACCCTTGCATCCTCCATTTTTCTTATACAAATCAAATTTTTAGCCAAACCAGGGATGTTCAGAACACCAAGCAGTGTTCTAATCCTTCCATCTATGAGCCTCAACTTGAATTTTACTCGTCCTATGATTCCGGTTGTCGAATCATCACCTAAGAAAACATTACCTCCATCATGCATTTCATATTCACAGAACCACTCCCTCTGGGGAGTCATATGAAAGGATTCACCTGATTCAACCAACCACGCCTCATGATCTGCATGTGTTCTTGAAGAATCCAAGTACACATCCCCTCCTTCTTTCTTAGAGGTCTTTTATTCTATAGAAGGATATTCTTCATATCCCTTCTTTTTCTCAACTTTGGATATACATTCCTTCTTGCAGTGCCCTTCTTTTCCACATCTCCAACATACCTTTACAAACTTTCCAGGGGATTTAGATTTACCCTTGGACTTAGATCTCACACTTGAGAACTTATATCTATTTATTTCATGGGAGTGTCATCTTGCAAATAATGCATTTGTTCTCTATCCTTCCATATTCTTTCATCTCATCTCCTCTGACAAAAAGGATGAGAGAACTTCATCAAACTTCAATTCAGTTGTATTACTATCTATGGCTACAACCAGACTATCCCACGAGTTTGGTAAAGAAAAAATTAAATTGATACACTTATCTTCATATGAAATTTTAATCTCAACAAATACTAACTGGCTTACAACAGTATTGAAAGCGTTCAAATGCTCTGCCACCGAGTCTCCATCTCTCATCCTCAGATTATACAACTTCTTTATTAGGAATAGTTTATTTACTAGGGACTTATACTAATACAACTTCCCCAACTTATCCCATAAATCCTTGGTTGTAGCTTCCTCTGACACATTCAATAATATTGAATCTGAGAGACACAGTCGAATTGTGCTCCTTGCCTTTCGATCTAAATTTTTCCAGTCATCTGTTGAAGTTCCTATAGGTGTAGTACCTAGATCTACCACGATCCACTAATATTTTTCCACCAATAGATCTTCCATATTGAGCTTCCATAGATCAAAACATTTCCCATTAAACTTCATGATCTCCTTTTTCGAATTGCTTGCCATTTATTTTCACCGAAAAAATCAATACCACAGATCTTTGTAACAAAGCTTATCATAGTTCCGAGCAAAACCCTTGACCACAAATTCATCCCCCTAAAGCCAGCAAAGCTCTAATATGAAATGTACATTTTAACCTTGTACAATATTTAATGCAAACATATTTTCAATAAAAGAACAAAAACTATTCAATGGAAAATACAAACATTACATAGAGATTTTTCCCCTGTAAACCCAAAACCGGGAAAACCAACATATTCTGTATTCATTCATGGTGATACATTGTTTCCAATACAATATACATATAGGATCCAACAGAATCCAAAACCCTAACCCAATGACATGGATTAGTCAACAACCCTAATTCCTTAACTGGAAATAGAAAAATCATTAATATATGTTAACCTACATCTTCTATGTCTAACTTGATACTCTTTAATATTCCAAACCAATCCCACTATTACATAATTTTAACATTCTATGATACTCCATCGTCTTTCTTCGCTTAATAGACGACTATCCTCCTTAGCAATGTCCATGGTGTTCCTCAATTATTGAGCTATCAACATTCAAGAATATAGGGCCAATTTACAATTAAATATTTTAGAGGACATGGGATAGAGAGTGCACACATAATAACTTGCTTACTTGTCTATTATATTAGAGAACACATGAATTTATACAATGTTGAGGAGAGCTCAACCATTGATATTTCTCAAATATCAAGGGCTTTAATTCAACCTATCCATTATCATAAGTATAGCTTATCTTATCTCCTTATCTCCTTGGGTCATGTGCTCAACTACTCCTTTGACTTAGAGTGCATCTTTAACTGACTCGCCTAAGTCATCTTGTCTAGTTATTTTATTAATAGGTCAGGTCACGGGAAATCTATTATAACATGTATTAGTTAATTTTAACACTCCCCATTAACGATTACATGTATTCAATGTTGTCTTCATCCTTTTTCTTTTGTCTTTCATATGGTTGGGATTCATTAAATTTGTTTCTTAGTGACTTCCCCTCATCATAAATCACCTTGGGATTTTGTGACTTACCCCTAACCATTACAATGATCAAGTTGTTTAGGATGACCATGAACCATCACACTAAGGGGTTTCTAGGGGACCACAAAATTTTCATACACGTGGTTTATATTGACCATGAACCTTGTACACAAGTGGTTTTGGCTGACCACGAATGATCATGTTGGGGAAATTGATTTATAATGCACACACTCACTTGAGATTCATCCTTGAACTATCTTGTTCTTTCTTTTTGTACATGCACATAACAGATTAACTTGAACTACTTCTTCCTCTTGTACCTACAAACCATTGATCATTTATGTCCATATATAAACCAATCCATTCACCAAGATACATGGGTGTCATCCATTGTATTTTACAGTTCTATAGAAATGCATTTCACATACATGGTTCATCAATATATTAAACTTCCCCTTAGTCATACTTTGGTTCTTCACATTCTGAGATTACTTCATCTCACATCCACCCCACCTTAATCGAATATTCAACTTCTTTGATTCAACATCAAGATACCATACGAGTACACCTTCCAACTTCATACCTACCTTAGTGGTTCATTCCATAACTTGATGCCACATCCTCTGTATGCATAAGAGGGATACACATTGCATGAATACATGTTCTACCACACTAATTCATGTAGGCATGACTCAACGGGGCTTACAAAACACATGAGGAAATCAACTTTCTTATGGAAAAGATTTACATCTGGGACCAAAAACTTCTAGGGTTTTGGGTACAACTGATCATGCACACCCAACAAAACTTATTCTCAATTACAATGTTTCAACTCAGGTACAATAATCATTCCAAATGATTTACTAAATTCCCATAAAATTACAAGACCATTACATATGAATTGAAAAATTCCATGACATGAATACCATCTTCCTCCTTTGGAATCAAACACATACTTGACATCTTCATCTACACTTGATATCTTAAACAATTGATTCACCCATCCAATGTAGCTTCTCTCAACTTCCACACTTGAAGCACCGCCAGGCTACTTTGCCCCTCTTGACTCGACCTCTACTATGGTAATGCTTACTCTCAATGGGTTTCATAAGAATCTAAATATTCATCATCTTCATCTTCAACATCTCTATCTATTCTTTATCTTGGATCCCCATGTTTTACTTGTAATTTGTTAGAGTCACGAATTCTAACAAAATAACTTCTATGTCATATTGAATACTAGAAATAATTTTCTCTCATCATGAGCCTTCTTGAAATGGTAATTCATTGATCACATAATTTCTCCATATTCACAATGGGATACCCTATAGGACTCACCTCATATGACACCCTCTTTCTTATTTCATCATTGTAGATGGAGAGAATCCTAAAACAAGTTTTCTTCCTTTTACAAGGAAGATGGTTGAAAAACTAGAGAGGTCTTTGAGACATGTGTGAATTGATTCCTCAATCGACCACAAATCACTGTCCAATGGATATTTGGTGATTTAAACCAACACATCCCGATCACTCATACCCTTAGACATAATGAATACCATAGGGGGGAGAGAGAGAGAGAGAGAGAGAGAGAGAGAGAGAGAGAGTACAGAAAATAACTTACTTCACTTCATTCAAGTTGAGAATGCACTCAGTGGGCCTCTCCTCTAGAGGCCTGACTTAATCGGAAGGAATCATGGCCATGTCTCTCAATGTGAGTCTCTCCACTCAGATCTTTCACATCTAGGAGCCTCTTTAATGCCTAGCAGGCTACGTCTCTTCAACATAGTCTCTCTCTAGCAGATCATGGGAAACACTCATATCGTGTGCCTAATTTCTTACATGCAACAACTACTCTCTCTACCCTACTCTCAATATTACACATAACTACATCCCCATGACTCTATTCTTCCCAGGCTCTCCCATGAGGGACTCACATCTAGTCTAGATCTGATACCAAATTAAACATTTTGGAGGACATGGGAGAGAGAGTGGACACACAATAACTTGCTTACTTACTTGTCTATTACATTAGAGAACACATGCATTTATAAAATTTTGAGCAGATATAAACCATTGATCTTTCCCAGAGATCAAGGGCTCTAGTTCAACCTATCCACTATCACAAGTCCACCTTATGTTATCTCCTTATCTCCTTGAGTCATTTTCTCAACTACTTCTTTGACTTAGAGTGCATCTCTAACGTACTCACCTAGGTCATCTTGTATAGTTTCCTATTTAACACATCAAGTCATGGGATTCCTATTACAACATGTATGAATTAAATAACATTTACCTTATTGGTCCATTTGTGAAGGTGTGAATATATTCTATCCAAACACATAACTAATAGTAGTCCAGTACATTAATTGCATGAGAAGTATCACGGATGGGTGCGAATGAGACATTGGAGCATTAAACAACTCGAGAAACAAAAACACCAAGAGAGTCTTGACCTCGTAAACATATATGGGAACCTAAGTATCTAAGCATGCATATCATGAATTCACCACTACATACAAGAAGAGTCGTTAGGGGCAAGGGACGAAGGCTTTGATCATTTTTAACAAATTTGGTCTCAAATTGAACAAAATTTCTTGGTTTTTCAACTAGTCTCCTAGTATTTGATAAAATGTACCTGTTGATTGTATTTAGTTGATAACATAGGAGGGACTGAAAATGTGACTAACATGTGACCACTCCTTTGTGTTGTGGAAACTACCAAGCCGGAGGAATAGAGGAGCCAAGTAGTATTTTGTGGTTTTGTTCCTCTTTGTTTGTTTGATTAATGTCTTTTCTTCCTCTAAACCAAAGGAATATCCTCAGTATCTTTCTCAATGCCTACATAACCCTACTATATCATATATAATATGCGTTTTTCTAATTTTATGTTAGTAAATCAACTAGTGGGATTTTGATCCAAGAAATGTATCTTATATTGAGGAAATTCAGCCTTTGGAATTGTGGCAACTATGTTGATAGTAGTATCTACAATTGAGTCTTCAAATATGTACATGGATGACACAAGTGGCTAAGTGGGCTTAGTCTCTACCTAATATAATTTTTCTAGAAACACTGGTAGCAAAATTTTCAAACAATTTACAATATCAAAGTTTACATAGTTCCCTTCCATTATAGAGGCTTCTGAAATTCTCACCATATAATTAATTTATAATTATTTCATAAATAAACTTTGATGGATAATGATGCCTTACTTTCTAGGAAGGGGCATACTTTAGTATTAGAGGGAGACCTCATTTCCTTATGTTGAAAAATGCACAATTCATATGCATACCCAAGCAAGGGTGGGTAGGTTTCCATCAATATGCTTGCTAGGGACACACAAAGCATAGATTTAAATTAAGGACACATTGTTAGAATATTTTTATGAATTTGTTTATATTAAAACACTTTTATTATTATTATCATGTGCCTAGCTTGCATGGGTGAGATAAATTCATGGAGTTAGAATGGACCTAGAGAAACTTGTCTTGCGGTTTAGGAAATAACCTAGGTAGCAACCATGGAAGTAAAGGCTCTTTTTGAAGCTGTTCATCTTAGTCGACAAATCCGCTTTATCAAGAAATAATAGAATAAAAAAAATGATGGATAATGTCCTCCATCCTATGGAAACCTTTAAAATTTGAGTGGAGTGATGTTCTAATTCTAATTTTAACAATGATTATAAACAAATTCGTATTTCATTTTTTCCCAAGGAAACCACAAACTCTCATTGACTCAATATATAGTTTTTGTTTATATTTACTTTAATGGTAAAATGTACAGGTGAATTTTTGGAAAAGATTAAAATATCTTAATCTTCTAGGTATAAAAGAAATTCAACACCTCCCATTCTAATGATCTATGCATTATTTCATAGAAAAGAAAGTGAACAACAAAGTATGCATACATGCTAGTAGAACTTAAGGCACTTGGAGGTTGCTAATGTAAGAAAAGAAAATGAACAACAAAATATGCATACATGTTAGTATAACTTGAAGGCACTTGGAGGTTGATAATGTTTGTGATTTATATGAATAGGCTTTTGACTTTGTTGTCTTCTAATGATGGTTAAGCATCTTAACTGGTTCATGAAAAAAATGGTTAATAGTGAATTTCCTCATTCAAACTCTATTACAAATAGATTTTTGAACTATAGGTAAACCAACCGGGAGGGCTTCATGCATTGCAACCTACATAGAGAAAAATTCATTCGCCTTGGTTCATTTCCATGAACTACACTAGCATTCGCAAAAGCCTCAATAGTTTTAATTCTATGCATAGATTTCCTCTTCTTATAATCCCTAACGTTTTGCAATTTCAAATAACATAAACAAATTACTAATGATCTCTTTAAATATTCAAATACATATGTTCATTCTTATTGATTTCAAAATGTCATATTTATATTTGAAAATAAGCCTCTCACAGATAGACTTGAGAACATATGAACTGCAAAATCATTTTTGCATTTTTTCTTTAGATGCCCTATCAAACCATCAGGTACTTGATACAGTTGGAATTGCTATTGTCCAGTGGAATGACATGGATTGAAAAACATGAACCTCATAAGGATATGAAAGCCTTCTCATTAATCAAAAAGAAAAATATCCATAGTTCAAATGCATAATAGTTATATGTCCATATTTGCAGTTGGAATTGCTATTGTTCGGTGGAATGAAATGGATTGAAAAACATGAACCTCATAAGGATATGAAAGCTTTCTCATACTACATAATAATCAAAAATAAAAATATCCATAGTTCAAATGCATAATAGTTATATGTCCATATTTTAATATTTATGGAAGATAATGCTTCCAAAAGAAATTACAGCATATGTTATAGTATGAGTTCATTATCTTTGGATTTTTCCATATTTAATATTATATTAACATATTTTATATATATAGAAAAGATATTATAATATTATTATTTAACAAGTGTTGCATGGCAGTGTAGTCCCTGTTGGGTTGGAATGGGAATAAATGCACAGGTATTGAGAGACCATGGGAGAATGAAAAGCCCGAAGTACCGAAGTACAAGTGGTATCCATGTAGAAAATGACACGTGGCACTCTACGATACATCAGCCATAAGAAGTCAGAATGTCACTATGAGAGTTTTCCTTCCAGAACAAACACAGTTCCCCCGAAGCCTGGAGCACCGAAGAGTTGGAGTCCTGAATTCCCGAATTAGTTAATGATAATATTATATTAATATTAAGTCTACAAGTAATTAGAAAGAAAGTCACTTTGTGAGAAATTTGTTTGATTGCTAAATATGGCCAGGAGAGTTCTAAAATTGGCAGGCTAGTAAAACTTTAGTAGGGACGCAAAAGTTCCAAGGTCTCCCAAATGACAAAGTGGAAACTGATTGATGACTCACATTCATTTCAGAAAGAGAAGGTGCTTGAGTGCTAATCTCCTAGAGAAATTCTAGCATTGAAACCATTTAGTTTTTGAAAGAAAACTCATTCTAACTATACTGTGTTTTGCATAATCCATCTTGATTTTATTTTCATAATAAGATTATGTAATTTTTCCTATTACCAGTAGTGCAACAGATATCTACTAAAAATCACAGATATCCTGATCATGTGTAACTTGATATATTGTTGGAGTCTGACTTGCCATGTTGGAAATTTCCGTTCCTACCTTTCAGGTTTTATCACTTTAGTGTATTTATGAAATTCATTTATAATTATCTCTGTATACTTCCAACTGACTTTCATCCCAATATTTAGAGTTAAGTACAATTTTCATAGTCACTTCTTTAACTTTTCCCATGGACAAAGTAAGCAACATCCATTTCATTCTATTAAATAGATCATCTGGCTTGTTTGTCTCTATATGTGTTAGGATAAATAAATTTATATGTGGTCGCAAAGAAACAAATATATATTTTTTTGAAAACGTGTCCAATGTCGAAGATTCTTTGATATTCTTGTGTGACATCTGTGTTTGCTAGTTTTTTCTATATATTAACACACACCTAACATGATTGTTTATTTTCACAAGTTTTCATCTCATTGAAGTTAATTTAAACTATGTGAAAATAAGGTGTCGAGATAGAGGAAGATGCCCTTTTCCTGAAAATTTTGTCCGTGAGTAGCAAATCCACTTTGCAGAGGTTGATCTGCAATTTCTCTCCAAGAAGAGGGCATATTTGTAACATGCCTATCCAACTGAAATATTTGTAAGATGCCTATGATAGTTCAATATAGTACCAATTGTTATATTTGTAACATGTCTATCCAGTTGATTGTTTTTTTGGCAATGATAAAAAGATTTGAAGGTTTCTATTTATGCGGATATTCTTGAAGATGTATTTACAAGTCTTTTGACCCTTGAATCTATTAGGACCGAAATGAAAACATAATGAGGATGTGAATCCTACTTCATTTTTATGGATATGGTACTCCTCTTTAAGTTTTTCATGGGGCATGTATAGTTCAAATGTGGGACATAGATAATTTCCATCGTAATGACTTAAAGCAATAGAAAACGATAGAAAAAGTTTTTTTGTTTTTTTGAAATAAAGGTTCATGGAAAATAGGACTAGGGATCACACACATTAAACATTCAAAATAAATAAACACAATTTCCTGACATCCAACATAGTTCAAGATAAAAAAATTATGAGCACATAAAAATAAAAGAAGATGATCGACATGCATAAAGAGAACTAACTTTGGATTCCGAAAAAAGGGTTACAAGGCACCATCGAGATTGATCCTGAAGCAGTTTTCTTTTTAATTTATCAAAAAATAATAATGTTTATTACATATTCCTCGGAATTTAAATGTGTTTGTCATATAGACTGGGATTGAGGCTCTCACAGACCATAAAATAAATAAGTACAAGAAATAGAACTGTAGAAAGAAGAAGTGGGCGACGATAGAGAGCAAGACCTGAAAAGAATAAATTGGAAGTTATTAGTCTTTGGTTAGAAATTTCTATTTAAGGAGGTGGAATAACTGCATTGATAAAGAAAGAAGGATGTGATCAGTATAGAATTAATATGATGGTATCTCTCTCCCCCTTTTCTATCTGCTTGTTGATTCCTTTTTATTTCTCTCGTCGACAATTACTAGAATCATGCCAACCGCTTGTTTCCCTTCATCAGTGAGCTTGTCGACTTCCCTTTGGAGCCATTCTTCAATGTAACTTCTCATGGGGTCCACATTGATCTCATGCCAGATTTTTATGTTGAAAAGATCGCTTTCTAATTCCCTTAGATCGATAGAAAGATTACGCAGAGCCTGCTACATTTCTTCATTTTGTACTGAATAATCCACTAGCCCGTTGTTCATGTCATCCTCATCATATTCAAAGATATCATAAAAAATTTCTAAAGACAACCCCTTTAAAATATCAACTTGTTCATCGAAGGTTTTCTTGGTTAAGGACAAGGAGTTGAAGATTAATTTTGGGTCTCGGACCTCGTTGGTACTTCTGGGTAAGTCTATTTCGGTTATCTTTCTGAATAATTCTTCTTTCTTTGATATGACCTGTTCACATGACAGGACAATAAGATGTAGGTTCTTAACTTTCTCTTTCCATGATGCATTTAATTGTTTGATCTAGTTTGGGGAGGGGAGATCTTCTTCTCTTCTTCTCATTTTTGTCATGTTGGTGACATTGATGCCAAAAGGGACGATCGTGTCTAGATATAAACCTTCTTCATTTTTTAAATCTGGTTGCAAATATTCCTGGAACTCATGTGCCCTCATTCGAAAGGAAGTCACACTTTTTTATTGTTCCCAAGATTGATTAATTAGCTCCATTATTTTCTTGATATTCTTCTCCACGTAGCCTCTACATGATGTGAGGAGGCTGGAGGATCCATTTAACTTGGCTGTAGGGGTGTAAGGCACGATTATTGATAAAGGATTGGCATTCAATGGGATAAGAATCACAGTTTCCTCCAATTTCTTGATTCGGTCCTTCAGTCTAGCATTCTCTACCTCAAGGCCTCCAATGTAATCATCAAGAGAATCTCTAGTTTCTTTGTGAAGTCAGAAGATTTGGGATGGCTGCATGTTCCTAAGGTTAATCTCTAAACGAGATTTTCCTTTCTTATTTCTTACATCTCTCTTTTCAATAATTAATTTTTTAGATTCACTGTCAAAAACAATGCTTTGGAACACGAAGGATTCATCTTCGTCAAAAATATCAGTCTTAGCTATTTCCATTAGGGGATTATTATGGATCGCATCCCTGGGCTAATCAACGTTGCAGAATACGTTATCCATATCTGTCTTGAGTTCCATGTCTTCACTTTAAGGTCTAGGATATTCTGCTTGTTCCATAATGTTTTTTCTCTTCTTCTTCATGGGAAGCTTGTGAGAACTATCAATTTTACCCCGAGGAGGGTTCTTGTCTCGTCCTCTGTTTGAAGAATTGTGTGTTTATTTCTTACTATGGTGGGATGTTGGAGAGATGCTCTAGGACGTCGTATTCTTGGGAGTAGCAGCTGGGGATTGGACACTCTTCTCACCTGGGCCTTTTCCCTATTGTTTGTACAATTCATTTGTTCTTTGCAATGTCTCTAGTTCGCCAGCATCAGGAGAAAGAGTGTTGTCGTCATTGTCTCTCTTTTCATTCAGGATTGTATGGATAAAAGAATTGTTGAATCCAATTGCTAGTAAATGTTCTACAAAAATCCCATTATGTTCGAACCCTCTTAGCCTTTCAACATATCTCGAGTTCAAGTTCTTGAAATGGCCTGCAAATTTGTCAATCTTATTGACATTCCTGAACACGAAGTCCCCAACTTTCCAAGGAAGAGGAATGAGATGCTTTTTTCTCTTCTCATAGAATAAATGAAACCAGTAGTTGTATTGCCATGTCATTTATGTAACAAACATTCAGTCTGTAATGTGACATGGAAGGAAAGCAGGATTTTCCTTGGAGCCAAAAATCATTATTACACTGTAATTCTCCATTTGTTCAAGTGTCCCCTTCATGTCGAAAAAATTGGTTTCCTAGTCAGATATCTAGGGAGCATCCTTTCCTAACAATAAATGTTTGAAAACTAAGACAAAGTCATTAAAAACCTCATAAAAACAATGTGAGGCATTGTGCCTCCACAAGGCCTACTACTAGAAGGTTATTGGGTTGAATTCGCAATTTACCTTCTTGGACACAAACAATTTTGGAAACGGACAACAATGCGCTATCACAAAAACCAAGTAGGATGATATATAAAATTTATTTTCATGTTTGAATCGTGACAATTGGGAACATATTTCAATGGAAATCAACTTCCCCCAATAAAAAATAGCTTGTTCCTTGACCGTGAAATACAAAATATAAAGAATCATGCATGAAATGCTTGTTGTGGATTCTTGTCCTGCTATTCTTGTAAACAACCAGGCAATTTCCCAGAATGGATTTCTAAATGAACTAACCTTCAACCTTGTGATATCTTCAAGAACTACCGCCGGGTCTTCCAGGAACTCAGGTAAGAGGTCCAACCCATTATCATGCTTTTTTAGGAACTCCTTGCAGTCTTCTCCTCTGAAGGTCAATGTTGGCTCCAACAATATCAACATCTTGCGAAAGAACAGAGGTGACAAAGAAACAGGAGAGTGGTCCCGCAATGGAATAATTCTTTGTCTTGAAATATATCTCTTGACGCACCAAGAGACCACCTCCTTATAGTCAAAGACTTCAGGGACACATCCTGCACAAGAAATTCCATAGGTCCAAATTACTTTGTTCCAGGTGGAAGAGGAAGAGTAGTAAGAAAATGCCCTGGACCACTAGAAGTTCTGGTCCTCACGCCCGAAGATGTTCATTATATCTCCACATAACTGTTTTCGAGCTGCTGCCATAAGTTTAGGATATTGTTTGTTTTCTCGAGACAATGTTCGAACTGAACACTCAGAAGGGATAATATAACCCTCCATAAATCTTGGTCTAATGCGTGTGAATGGGAGATGTCCTCGATCCTTTTTCTCATTAATGACAATCTCTATGGTTGCTCCATGATGAGTTGTTAGCATTAAATATTAGTAATTACATACTTAGAAAGAAGTGAAAAGGTGGCAGGGCTGACGAAGAGAAATTAATGATTGGATATTTTGTGAACCCGACAACCTGCAAGAGACATTCCATGATGTTTGAAATGAACACTCAGAATGGATAATATAACCCTCGACAAATATTGGTTTAATGCATATTAATGGGATATATCCTCAAGCCTTTTTCTCATTAATGACAATATTTATTGTTCATGCATGATGAGTTGTTAGAATTAAATCTTACTAATTTCATATTTAGAAAAAAGTGCGAAGGTGGCGGGGACGGAGAAGAACGATTAAGGAATGGCTAACTATGGAAAGCAGTCATTCAAGCTTCAAAATAGGGTTACAACGGATAATCAGGAGAGGTGAGGGCACGACAATTAAATTGTATGTCTCAGAAGTTTTGAGTGCAAAATGTGTAACACGGAAGAGGGTATGATGGGGTAGTCCAATGGTCAATTTGTATATCACGGAACTCTGGGTGTTGTTTGTAGGTCGTGGAACAATGGAAGAACAATCTTGAGCCCGCCTATCTAAGATCCTGCAATCGAAAAAGTGGCTAAGTTTGGAATAGGTAAACGGTCGGTCGGACTCATTTTCACTAATATATTAAAATTTGTAATGGATATCCCATTACCTGGAAAGATCTTTTTTGCATGTCTCTAGACAAGTTGTGTAGGGATAGTTAGTGTGACTATCTCCTCGAGCCTTTAGCTCATTAATGAAAATATTTATGGTTGATGCATGATGCTCTGTTAGCATTAAAACTTACTAATTGCATACTTGGAAAGAAGTGCGAAGGTGGCGGGCACGGAGAACATCGATTAGGAATTGGAGATTTCATGAACCCGCCAACCCGACGATCTGCGAAAGAGATTCAAAGAAATGGCCAAGTATGGAAAGCGGTTGGACAAGCTTCAAAATAGGGTGACAAGGGATCCTCAGGAGACGTGAGGGCCCGAAGGTCAAATTGTATGTCTTGAAACTTTTGAGTGAAAAATGTGTAATAGGAAGAGGGGATGATGTGGGAGTCTATCGATCATTTTGTATATCATAGAACTTTGGGTGTTGTTTGTAGGTCACAAAACAATGGAAGTGAAATCTAGATCCTACTTGCCTGGGAATCCGTGATAGAAAAAGTGGCTAAGTATGGAGTGGGAAAGCAGTCGGTCAGAGTCTTGATATAAAAGCATGAGTGGAAATGTGAACCTGTGAGTCCGCCAACCCGCACACTTAAACATTTTTGAAAAAAATGACTAAGTAACCAGAAAGAGAAAGTATAGGGGGGAAATAAAGGGGAATTCAATTAAGTATAGAAGAGGGAAAAGAAGGGGATAAAAGAGAGTGGGAAAATAGAAAAGTGGAGGGAAAATTTTGAAAGCAGGAATTGGTCTCAAACAAGCCCCATTGTTGAAAAATCATCATTTTCTAGTTCAATATTTTATCCACATACTTGTTTTGTATTGTGTTTGTATCATTAAAAAGGGTGTGAGAAAATGCAAATATAAACTATAACTTGATTTTTGGCTATAACTATGTATAGTTGATTTACAAGCGCTATTGATGTTTGGCTTTTGTAGATAACAGTGGGTTAGAATAATTTTGCATTCTTACTATGATAAGGCCTTAAAAAAGTAGAATAAGTAACATTTTTTTCCAATTCAATTCTCACACAAAACAATTCTTTGATCCCATAATATTCATGTTTGTTGATTCGATAATAGGGAGGTCAATTTCATAGATTGGGATATTGGTCATTTCAGGCGATTGGGGTGCATCAACTAATGCTTTGATGAAGATTTTTTTTTATTGCAACCTTTGGGATTAATTGTGTTTTTGATACATTGTTTAATGCCTTGAAATATTATTTTAAGTATTAAACTTCTTGCAACAAATTATTCATTGAATGCTTTGTTGTTTCCCTCTGTTTTTGCATCTATTACTTCACTTGTTTGTCATTACTTTGCTACTGGTCAAGGAGAACCCTCATCCATATCATCTTGCCAATTTGACCATGCAAAACCCTCTAACTCACCAACAAATTCAAAAGAATGACCATTCCAAATTTTCAGTGGCCTGGCTCTTCCCTTTAGCACTCAGGTGCAGACTTTAGGAGAAACAATAACTATGAAGCCAATTAGATAGCTCTACAGGCTCTTCAATCAAAGAATAGAGAAAGTGAGTCATAGTTATACTTTCCAAGATGTGTTTGCATAAGAGAAGCATCGAAAAGATACAGAGAAATCAATGGAGGGTTGTTGAAATAAACTTATTGTACTGTCAAATTGACCATAAGTATAACAACATCAAACTTGAATTTTAATATTGTGGTTAATTTCATATCCCCATTTGACTTCAACTAGCATATATCATTTTTTTTTTCAAAATATTTGCGAAGAAGAAATTTGGTAATTTCATCAATAAAGTAAAAGTGCTCAAATAGAGTCGAAGGGATGGACAACCAATAGTATGCTTCCTTTTCGAGTGACGGACTCAAGGAAGCAAGAGGGAAATAAGAGATCATTTGCTCATCAAGGTTTAGATGAGAATGAAACTTCTTGGGCAAGGTCCCAACTCCCGCATCGTGAATTAGTGTTGCTATGTTATATCTACATTACGAATGGAATTGAATGTTGGTTTGAAACTGTGTGAAATTCATTTATGTTTCCATAGAAGCCTCAAGTGATCAACACAATTCATTGTCATATAATTGTTCAATGCTTAATATTTGATCAAATTACTTGATTCAATACAATATTTAAGAATTACGAGACTATCGAACCATGCAGATGAGAAGAGGTGTTACATCCAACAAAGAAGCACCAACCAATATTCCAAGGAAAGTTTTTAATAGTAAATCTATAAGAAAAATAGTGCGTAATATATATATCTCCATAGACATTGGACGAAGTTATTTTCATTGAAGCATCGAACATACTTGGCATAGATACAGGTAGAGGATTTACATAAAAAAAAAAAACAGGCATACAATTATGTGTTGTTCATCTAGTGCGAAAAGATACATAAGGCATCGAAAATCTCTTAAACATGCATGAAAAACGGATTATCATGATTTTATAGGAACTCTTTGCAGTCTTCTCCTCTAAACGTTAATGTTGGCTTCGACAATCTCAACATATTGCAGAATACCTGAGGTGACAAAGAAGAATGAGATTGGTCTCGCAGTGGAATAATTATTTTTCTTGAAATATATCTCTCGGCGCACCAAGAAACCATGTCTTTACAGTCAAAGACTTTAGGGACACAACCTGCACGAGAAATGCTAGAGGTCCAAATTACTTCATTCTGAGTGGAAGGGGATGAGTAGTAAGAATATTCCTTGGAGCACTGGGATTTCTGGTCCTCACCCCCTAAGATGTTAATTGTATCTCCACAGAACAGGATACCGGTCCCACAGTTGAATAATTATTTGGCTTGAAATATATCTCTCAACACACCAAGAGACCATATCCTTACATTCAAAGACTTCAGGGACACAACCTACACCAAGGAAAATCCAAAACGTAATCCAAAACCCTAAAAATTAAAGAAAAGGATACATCTTTGAGGGTCGAGACTACCATACGAGTCGAGAGACTCAAACTCTCATGCTGCAAAGCAACTATTGCATTTAACGTCAGTTTATTTTCTGAAACCCCTTCCTTTGGTCTTATTAGGGCTGCCATCGTTGAGCTGGGAAGTGCCCCTCATTATGGTGGATTTCAATTTGGGTGTAGGAGTAGGAAAAACATCTGCATTTCCATCATCCATCATCATATCATCATCCATTGTATCATTTTTTTCTGCCTCGAAATCGACCACATCAACCTCTACATCGGCCATTCTTTTGTTCTTTTCTGCAAAATCCTTAAAATTTGGAGTGGGCGATGGATATATAGAGAGAATGTAGGATATACATGTTTATAGGGTTACAAAACAAATAAACGCAGGGGGCAGGATATACATGTTTATAGGGTTCTGAAAAAAATAAATGCAGGGGGGTTTTCTGAGTAGGGGGGGTTTCCTTGGAATTATTTGTCTTGAAATATATCTCTCGATGCACCAGGGGACCATCTCCTCACTTCCTTTTGGGCGGAAGGGGATGAGTAGTAAGAATATGCCCTCGACCATTGGAAGTTCTGGTCATCATGCATGGAGGTTTTTACTGTATCTCGACAGAACTGTTGTTGATTTGTTGCCATAAGTTGACGAGAACGTCTATTTTCTCCAGATCATGTTTGAAATGAACACTCAAAAGGGATAATATAACCCTCTGCAAATATTAGTTTAATGCATATCATTGAGATATATCCTCAATCCTTTTGCTGATTAATGACAATTTCTATGGTTCCTGTGTAATGAGTTCTTACCATTAAAGCTTACTAATTTAATAGTTATAAATAAGTACGAAGGTGGTGAGGATGATGAAGAGCGATTAAGGATTGGATATTTTGTGAAGCCACCAACCCGATGATGCACGAAAGATATTCCATGATGTTTGAAATGAACACTCGGAAGGGATAATATAACCGTCTGCAAATCTTGATTTAATTTGTATTAATGGGAGATATCCTCGATCCTTTTTCTCATTAATGACAATCTTTACGGTTCCTTCATAATGAGTTGTTAGCATTAACACTTAATAATTGCATATTTAGAAAGAAGTGCTAAGGTGGCGGGGACAACAAAGAGCGATTAAGGATTGGACATTTTGTGAACCTGCCAACCCGACGACCCACAAAAGAGATTCCAAGAAATGGCCAAGTATGGTTAGTGATCGGTCGAGCTTCAAAATAAGGTCACAAGTTATACTAAGGAGACGTGAGGACCTGATGGTAAAATTGTATATCTCTGAACTTTCAACTGCAAAATGTGTAACACGAAATAGTACATGATAACGAAATTTGGTGGTCAATTTGTATATCGCGAAACTTTGGGTGTTGTTTGTACGTTGTGGAACAATGGAAGCGCAATTTTGAGCGCACCTTCCCAGGAACTGACAATAAAAAAAGTGGACAAGTATGGAATGAGGAATAATTCGGTTAGACTCATGATATAAAATCATGAGACATATTCAAAAAAATGATCAAGTAACCAGAAAGGGAAAGTAGAGGGGAAAATGAAAGGGGAATTTGGTTTTGAATTTGTATATTGGGGAAGTCTTGGTACTGTTTGTAGGGGGTGGAACAATGGAAGCACAATCTTGAGCCCGCCTATTCGGGAAACCACGATCGAAAAAGTTGTTGAGTATGGAATGGGGATGCGGTTGGTTGGAATCATGATATAAAAGCATCAATGGAAATGTGAATGCGTGAATCCACCAACTTGCGCACTTAGACATTTTCCAAAAAATGACTAAATAACCAGGAAGAAAAAGTAGAGGGGAAAAATAAAGGGGAGGGAAATTTTTGGAAGTCGGAATTGGTATTAATAAAGCCCCATTAATGGTCTTAACAATAACTATGAAGTGAATTAGACAGGGGAAGAATCTCTTCAATCAAGGAATAGAAAAAGTGAGTCATAGTTATACTTTCCAGGATGTGTTTGCATAAGAGAAGAATCAAAAAGATAAAGAAAAATCAATGGAGGGTTGTTCAAGTAAAATTATTGTATTATCAACTTGACCATAAGTATAACAACGCTGAATTTTAATTTTAATTTTTTGTGCTTGATATCATAGTCCCATTCGACTTCACCTAGTATATATCCTGTTATTTCAAAATATTTCTGAAGAAGAATTTCGGTAATTTCATCAATGAAGTAAAAGTGTTAAAATGAATTACATATTACATTTTCTTCACAAATCTTACATTAAAAGGCAAGGCAAGTCTTGTATATTCTTTAAGATCATAGAAAAACTGCGAATATCCTGAATCTATCATCCATCCATAATTCAAAAACTGGGGCCATGAGAACCTTCAACTATAGTATGAAAGCACATGAACAAAAGTCTGCCAAACACATGACAAGAAAAAATCAACAGAGATTGGGCATTGTATCCCATCTATAACCAAATCCCCAAATGGGCACCAAGAAATTTTATGATTACTATATTACTATAAACCAAGATCACTATGAACATTTGTTTCTGATAGTACTATGAACCAAGATCACGTTGACTTGACAATGTTCTAACACTACTAGTTCAGGAAAAGAGTGTCATCATTTCACTTAATGGAGTTTGAACAATGCCAAATATGCAATATTATTGAAAATGTCTAATGGTTCCATTCAGAGGAGAAAGCCATTTTGATGACTCAAAGGATGGACCTGATTTATTCATAGTTGGGTACTTTGTATGAAGTCTTTCCTCATGCTTCTCATTCTTGGACTAAATAATATTATGTGCTTCCAGTTCACTTTTCCATGCCACTGCAAAAATCTATTCATATCTTGATTGGGTAGCATGGACAGATATAGATGAAATTGTTTCTTTTCTTGTCAATGCATGATATGATTTTTTTTTTATTTGGTGTAAAGCCCTTTCTTAGGGATTCAAGTTAAATGGTAAATTTGTAATATAAATTTCTTTTCCTTTCTTGAACAAGACATCAAATTTCTATTTATGTTTGCATTACAACAAATCTAACTAATTTATGTTGAATTTCTAGCAAAATTAACTAGCTAAATATTAAATTCTCATTTTATACAGTCCAAAATAGTCACAAAACAGATTACTCAGCATATTACACAATTTCAATACATAGGTACATATCATAAATTTCATTCAAACAAAATTAGTACCATATTTTTCATTCAGACAAAATTAATACTGGTAAAATACCTCTTGAAGAAGAAGTTTGTCCTTTTTTTTCTATTGTTTATAACTGACTGAAGACTACTTGAAACTACCTGAAAACTGAATCTTTTCCTCTCGACCAACTAGGAACAGAGCCTCTCCGGCTCCCTAGCTCCAGGAACCCTTGCGGTTTCCTGGCCCCTGAGCCCAAAATCCCCAGCAACCCCGGTGCTCCCTGTGATAGACCTCCAACAAGATCCTCTCCAAAAAAACCCACAACAAGATCCCCCACAAAAACCTGCCCTAAT